>CAUYSK010084586.1:0-46330 GCA_963575035.1 Avahi laniger
TTAATTTAAAATACAGGGCAATAAATTGATTCTCTTTACCATGTGTCTTCATATAACTGTGTTTAGTACATTTGCAGTTTCTCTGAGACTTAGGTTTTTTTCTTCTTTATAAAATGATAATAACATCATAATAACATACCTATCTCACAAAGTTGTAATGGAAGTCAAGTAAGAATGTATATGAAAACACTTTGAAAACCATTTATCTTGTTGGAGACAACATTGAAGAATACTATCACCTAACTACCTTCTGGTAACATTCTCATATTCTTGAAGTCTTAATGTTTTTATTCACCAGCTCAATTTTTGTCGCCATTCTAGGTGATTTCAACATCCTTGCAAATGATTCATCCTACTCCCCGGATCCTTTGACACCCCGATTCTTGGACCTCTTCATCACCAGTGATCATTTTTTCTGTCACTACAATGGTAACACCCAAGCCACTGTCATTACCAGACACAACTCCTCTCCTGGTTTTTCTTTTTTTGAAACAGAGTCTCACTCTGTTGCTCCTAGCTGTGGCATCAGCCTAGCTCACAGCAACCTCAAACTCCTGGGCTCAAGCGATCCTTCTGCCCCATCCTCCCAAGTAGCTGGGACTATAGGCATGCGCCACCATGTCCGGCTAATTGATATATATATATATATGTGTGTATATATATATATATTTATTTATTTATTTATTTATTTATTTTTAGTTGTCCGGATCATTTTTTTCTATTTTTTAGTAGAGACGGGGTCTCGCTCTTGCTCAGGCTGATCTCTAACTCCTGACCTTGAGCGATCCACCTGCCTCGGCCTCCCAGAGTGCTAGGATTACAGGCGTGAGCCACCCCACCCTGCCTCCTCTCCTTGTTAATGTCTGGTCCCTAATCAGGGCTCCTATCCTTCCAGCTCATTTGCTTAAATATCTACCAAAAAGCAATGGGTCCTCCTAATGGTGTCAGTCCTCTAATCCATTGCTCCTATCATTTTCTTTCTACCCCACAACAACATTTTCTTTCTACCCTCTCTAGACTGTACTTTCTTCTCATTCAACTCAAATTCCATGAGTCATCATTTCAGTGACTCCCATATAATTCCCAAACCTTTGTTATTCCTCTCTTCCTCAAAATCACTTACCTAACAAATCCAACCACATAAGAACTCTATCATCTGCATTCTCTGTGCCTGCCAAAAACTCTGTGTTGCAGGAAATAACCATACAGGTTGGTAGACTGAAGTCACAACAAATATATGATCTCCAACCTCAAATGAGCACACAACTCTGGCAGTTCTACTACAAACCCTCTGTCTCCAATTTTAGTCAGAATTATTTCACAACTTCTCATCATACCCTTTTCATTTTAACATATTGACAGCCACACCAAAGACCCAGAAACTTTTCCTTGGGGTCACAGGAAAAGTTGGGGCCACAGGAAAAGGGCCACGTGTTTTATTACAAAAATAGAGTAAAAGACTTCGAGTGTAATTTAAAGGTAAACGTAAATAGAAAAACAAAATTTACTGACTTCTATTCATTTAATCCATATTTTTAGAATTAAATTGTCAATATTAATTGTAACAATAAGAACATCAACAAGTAAGATTTTATATATGCTTCATGTGGTCCCGGAGTCAAAACTAAAGGGAGTTAAATACATCTCTCATGGTAGTTAATGTGTTAGGCTAAAAATCTTGCTTTATATTGCAGAGAAATTAACAGCTCTCGGCTGAGATTATGGTCATTCTCCAGTGTTTAGTTCTACAAACTCATCTGCTTCTGCTTGCCCTTCCTGCCTCACAGAGAAGAAAAGGAGGAGGAGAATGAGGGGCCACCCTCTTCTCAAAGGCCAATCTAGCTCATGTTCTAAAGCTTCTCCTTTCTTGCCTTAGCAAGTATTTTGCTTATTCAGTTTTTTATCTCTTTCTTCTGCATCTTCAGTTTTTCCTCCTATGGCACCATACCTATCAGTTTACAAGTATAATTTATGATCTCTCATCTGAAAACAGAAACAAAATAAAATCATGCCTTGATTCTGCATTTCCCTTTAGACACTACCTCATTTGTTTGATTTTTTTTAATAGCCAAATATTTTTAAGGATTGATTGTTCATGATGCCTCCAAATTTTCATTTACCATTGAGTCTTCAAACATTTCAGTCTGACTTTTGCTGAAATTACTGCCAAGGACATCAATTCTTCCTGTGTTGCCTCATACAATGGCTCCTTAAAATTTTGTTCTTTAATTTACTGTTTGTGTCTATAGGAGTCAACACTGTTCCTATCCTAAAAAAAAAAAGTTTCGCATATCTGCCATCCCTCTTCTCTGGTTTTTATCTCATCTCTCTGGCTGCCACTTCTTCATCCGCTTTCTTGGCCTTTAACCCTCCACTTAACTGCTAAATTTCTTCTCTCTTTCTCCACTCCCTATTTAAATGCTCTCATTCATTTCCATGGTCTTAACTATGATTTGTATGCCACCAACTCCCAAATTTTTATCTGTAGTATTGCATGTTCCTCCAAACTTCAGTCATATACATCTACTCACTTACTTTACTTCTCCATTTGGGTGTCTCAGAGGCATGTAAAATTTAACATTTTCGAAAGTGAGTATTTTTGCTACTCATCTCTCCAATCCTGGCTCTGTAACATATCTCTCTCCTGAAATCTTTTCCATCTCAATAAAAGACATTACTTCTACTCATTTGCTCAAGAAGAAAAAGAGTCATCCAATCCATCAGCGAATCCTGCTGATTCCAGATCCCACTTCCAGAATATATCTTAAATCTGCCCACTTGTTTCCATATTAGTTCACAGCACCATCATCATGTGTCTGACTTACTGCAATGCCCTTCTAAGTAGTCTCTCTGCTTTCTTTGGTAATCTTTTGCAACTCATTCTTCATACATCAGCTAGAGTGATCTTTTAAACATAAACCAGACCCCATAACTCCCTTCCTTAAAACTTTCTAATGACTTGATGCTCCATTTTGAATAAAATCCAAGGATCCTATGTTGGTCTGTGAGATTTTGCATAGTCTAGAGCCTGTTTTCCTTTCTGTCCTTATTCACACTACTCTCCTCCTTGGCATAAGAGCCTTCTTTTAATTTCTTAAATACATCATAGGCTTTGTACATACGGTTCCTTCTTCATCAGCCTGTTTCATGGCTATCTCCTTTTCTTCTTGCAGGTTTCAGTTTAAATGTCACTTCCTTAGTAAGTCTGTCCTGAATCATTCTCCCTAAATAGATTCCCTCTTCCTATACTATCCTGTCACTCTTTATGTCAGCATTCTGTCTGCCTTTATAAGTAATCATTCTCATTTGGCAACTATTCATTTGCTGACTATTTTCCTGTCTTCTTCATGATGCCGTAAGCTCAATGCGGGCAGAGAGTATACGACACTCGTACAAACAAAACTAGCACAAATCCTGTACTTAATAATTGCTTGTTGAATAAATGAATATCACAGATAAAGATGAACAATATAATGAAAATGGCTGACCCTTATGCAGACTTACATCATAGAAAATTTCAGGATTATAATATCAAAGCTTTATTCAAGATTTTAAGCATTTGTCGAAATGGATGGAAGGCACTACTTTTGACAAAGAGTTGGGTATAGAGCCTATTCCCTACTCCAGTGCCTCTCAAATTGTCTATGGCAAGTTTTTAATCCATGAGACTTTTATGAAGTCAAGGTATGATAAAATTGAATTACTAAAAACATGAAATAAAAATAAAAACAAAATATAAGCCCAATTATTTTATTATTAGTTTCAATGGACACAAAATTATTATCGAGTTTCTACAAAACTTTCAAAAGCATTTTTTTCTGTGTCCATACTTGACTTGTGGAAGATCAGTAACAAACAATTTGAACCCAGCACCGGTTTGAGACCCACACTTCGAATAGTGCTGGTTTCCTCCATCATCCTTCCACTTGGAATTGGTTTAAGATAATATATCTGAAAGCCTGAACTATTCTTTGCTGGGTAGAACTATCCAACTTACTGCAGGACATTTAGCATCCTAGCCCCAGGACACTAAGAGCCAGTGGCTCCACCTTTACCAGTTATTGTCCAAACCAACACCCTTCCCACCTCCTACCCCTCCACTCCCATACTCATTTCTAACTGCTGGTGGGGAAGGTCAGTAGCACTACAATTCAGAACCATTGGGGGTTAGGGTTCCGCCAGCTGCTCAGTAGTGTTTACAGTAGGCGCCATGGTTAGAGGTCTGGGGAGGATTTGAGTCTTAGTACCTGTTCAGAAAAACTAATCAGCAGTGGTCATGAATATAAATTGAAGGGTGGGAAAAAATCCTTCCCAGATTAAGTCTGTTATTTTGTTTCCCACACATTTACTGGATTTTGAAGGGGGTGGTAGTGGGGAGAAAGAGTCAAATGTTGCCTCTGGGATGTTACAGAGAAACTAATTGATTGTTAAGATTTATATTATTAGCTGGATAGTGTAGCCTTTTATCAAAGTGCTGGATACATTATTGCCATCACAGCTAGTTTCTCTTAACTCTTCTAACTCACTTTCTTGCACTAAAATATTTTGCCTTAATACTTTGCCCCTCCTCCATTCCCACATTCTTACCCTCCTCAGTATAAGTCTTTTCGACCTTATTGGCACAGTGCAATGCTATGGCTGGGCATATGTCCAAGGGGGAGAAATAAATAGCAGCAAAAACTAGGATGTAGGGAGTTTTCTTCCCACCTTGGGTACTTAAGAAAAGGAGAATATTCATAAAAGATATGTTGATCATTTCCTCCTTCCTTTGACTTACTAGGTTACCAAGTTTATTCCCCATGCATTGTGCCTTACAGAATTCACATATAAGAAATTCGTTACTTGTGCCACTTCAAGAATGACCATGTTATCTGAACACAGATATTTTTATAGTAGCTAGAATGTGCAGAAATACTTATAAATCCTTCATCTAAGGAGGACTTAATGTACTTTATACTCCAAAGGTTTCTAGTAATTTTCCTACAGATGAAAGAAAAGAGATTTCAGATGTCTTGCTTGACAAGATAACACACTGCTGGTGTGTTCAAAGGCAAGTTCAATTCTGGTCCAGTTCAATTCTAGCCCTACTTCAGAGTTGAAGATTTAAACTTCATCCATATCTTTTTGAGCCACCCGAATTTGTAACACAAAAAGGAAGCATCTTTTATTGTGTAAGCAGTCTGTGTTACTCATTTTCTTGTCTCCTCATCCAGCCAAAACATACTTGAATCTCTAGATTGAGCTGGCCTCTCAAGATTCTTCCAACTGGGAATAATTTGCAGTTCAATTGAACACGATGAGACTTAGGACTTGAAATTCTGGCATTGGAGTGGCTACAAGGCTAGGTCTTGGCTTTGGGAAGATGTTTATCTTATAATGTCCAATGCTCTGGCAGACTAGAATTCTTTTCATGTTTCCTTTTCCTTTCCTCTCCTTCCTCATTTTCCTTTCCAAACCCATGCTATATAGTTTGCACTGTTAGGAAGGTGTTGAATTTGGGGATTAAAAAAAGTGATTCTAGATAATAGGGAGGAAAGAGAGACAGTAAAGTTAGCTGCAGCTACCTCTATCCTTTTTTTAAAAATTTTGGATTTTCAGTTGGAATTAGTCACATACTCCCTCTTTAGGTTAAATTATTTTTGAATTTTTAAAAAACTCAGGAAGTAGGGTGAACACAGATTTAGAAACAGAACAGATAGCTACTGTTAACAGATGTTAATAACTTTAACCATGGGGTTGTCTTAACTCTTTGTTAGAAGAGAAGTGTCCAGTGAAGACTTTGACTTGTTGCCCCTTTTTAATACTACAGAAAAATAATTTTCATGTTCTCTTATTCTTTTACTGGCAAATTTGGGTAGTAAGATAAGGAATACATTTTCCAGTTTCCGTCCTATCGAATAACATATTACTTGTTATTCCAGTTATTCCACTTGCTCTGATTTCACAATTCAAGAAATATGGAAGTGATGCAGAGAAAAGACAACAGTGGGGTCTGATGCAGGGTATAACCAACATCAAATTCCTGAATGAACTAATTTAGTGTTCTAAATTAAAATACACTCTTCCATTGCAGAACTGTTAGTGGCAACTCTTAATTCAACCAGAGAATGGAAGGTTTATACACATTCCCCTTATCAACTCATAAAAGACAAGAGAACTACACGACATCATTCAGACACATTTAATACCAACTCGGAACTTTAACTGTTGCACAGTATCAGTCAAATTCTGAGCACCACGACTTGAGAACTGGAAATCTTGGAAAGAGTTTAAAGAGCCACAATGATTATTAATAACCCTTAGAAGTTGTAGAACTGGGCAGATAATTACAGGATGAATTTAATAGACAGAAATACAGAGTACTTTAGAGGAACAGAAAAATAAAACGCTATGAACATAAGTGAAAAGGTTTTGTGGAAAAATGTGGGAATTAGTAAACCACACGAACCAGTCATATAGCACAGATGTTTTAGTATTTTTATTATTAAAAACTCCAAAATTTGTAGAGTACATGTAAGGAAATTATATTTAAGAAAAAGGCAGTCAGTCATCCCCTTAGTGGTTCATACAATTATTTATTTTGCATTTATGTGCCAGACACTTCTGGTTGCTGGGATAAAATAGGGGAAAAGGTAAGATTTCTACCTTCACAAAGGTCGTTAAAGTGTGGTAAAAGACAGAGCTAGTACCTTTAATAGTATCTAGTTTGTATTCTGTAGCCAACTTTGAATACAGCAAATACCGAGTGCTCCTTGAGGTAGGGATCCTATTTTTACATGTTGGATTCCATTCCATGCCTAGCACAGCACCTTGTAAGCAATCAACAAGGATTAAGTGGTAAAAATAGGCCCTAGAAGAGCTAAAATCCAAAAAAGTAAACACTTGTCTGACCATCAAATATGTCGGTCGAAATTCCCAATTTTTTCTTCAAAGAGTAATAAACAAATATTTGCTAATTTATTACGTGCGGAACAGTTTTCAACACAACGCTTTGTGTATAAAAGGGATGATGGGAATGGATTCAAACTGCACATCGTGATAGACGGCGTTAATATCCTGACCAGGTGGACAGCCCTTCCTCCGTGAGGTTTTCTTTTCTTTCTCTTTCTTTCTTTTTTTTTTAGCAGAAAGAGAAAAGGCTTATGCCGAAGCTACCACGGTGGGACGCATCGCTAATCCAGGGTCGCAGACATCAGCTCGCGCGTCCCGAGCTCGCACGGGCAGCTCGGCGGGCGCGGCGGAACAGCTCCCACCCGGGGCTTCCACCGACTCGGAGCTCGGCGTCTCAGAGCGGACGAAGCGTCCCCCCAGAGGAAGGACTGGGAGCCGCAGACGCCCCTCCGAGAAGTCACCGGCCACTCGCCCCACCTCGGGGTCCTGTTCCTTTTGGGCTTTCTCTGACTATTTGGGCAGGCGCTCCAGAGCTGCCAGTGGGCGCGACTTGGAAACCAGGCGTTTGGGGTCCCCGACTGCGTCCCCTCGCCCAGCCACAGCCTAGCCACGGCTCAGGGACTTTGAGGCGCCCGCGCCCCTTTGTCGCGGGATCTCTCGACCAAGCAGGCCGGACGCCCAGGCCTCGCGGTATCGAGCCTCTGTCCGCCCCGCCTCCTCGCCTTCCAGTCGGCCCCGCCCTCACTCTCACCCCTCCCCCGCTCCCGCCTCGCTTCCCCGGCAATCTCCTCGCGCTCCCGGCCCGGCACGCGCGCTGCGCCCGGCCGCCGCCGCCGCCGCCGCTGCCGCCGCCGAGCGTTCCTCCGCTGCGCCGGGCTTCTAGCTCGGGCCGGAACCGGAAGTCTGGGGGGCGGGGCCCGGCGGAGGCCAGGAGACCGAAAACGCGGCCGAGCCCGGAGCCTGGAGCCGGAGCCAGAGCCTGGACCAGAACTTGGCCGCCGCCTGCACCGCCGCCACCCGCCGCCCGTCTCCCCTTCCCCGAGCTGCCGTCGCCGCCTCGGCCGCCACCTCCGCCAGCTCGGCCGCCAGTGGTCCGCGGACTTTGGGTGTCCGGGTTGAAGGTCGGTCCGGACGTCGGACCCAGCTCGGTTCTCGGACTGTCTGGGCGACAGCGGACGCCGCCGCCGCCGCCGCCGCCTCCTCGTCGCCTCAGCCTGGCGTTTTGTTCCGAGAGACCCGAGAGGCGAACAGAGCTGACAGTGATTTTGACAGTGATTTAAACCCGCTTTTGTTGTTGTTGGCTTTTCGTTGTTTGGTTTTGTGTGTTGTGCGTGTGTGTGGCGGTTTTTCCCCCGTGGTGCATTTTATTTTTTATTGTTGTGCTCTTTTTTTCTGCCCTTTTTTTTTTTTCAACCTCGTGAACCTTTTTTGGTCGGGTCTTCCGAATATGTTTTATGACGGTTGATTTTACACCAGGAGGTTTGTCTCCGAGGAAGACCTAGGGAACTGGATATCTAGCGAGAACTTCCTACGGATTCCCCGGCGCCTCGGGAAAATGGGAGCTGCTGCAAAGTTGGCGTTTGCCGTCTTTCTTATCTCTTGTTCTTCAGGTAGGTGCAGGGAGCGCGGCGCGGTGGGGCTGCTGCTGCGGCCACGGCCGCGGCTGCCGCTGCTGGGGGCCACGGTTGTTGTTGGGTCGGTGAGCTCCAGTGGAACCTGGGGAGGTTGCCCCACAGCCCGAGCCCCTCGGCTGCCACCCCCCGTGTCTGATTGTGATCTGGAAACCTCCATGAATGTTTCTCCTTTCGAGTTGGGTTGGCGAGCTGATAAGAGTGAGTGCTGTGTTGTGGAAGTGAGAAAGTCATGGTTTGTGGCCATAACACTGGATGACAGCGCTGGTCGGGTTGCAATTAAGCCACAAATACCACAAGTGACAATTTATGCAAAGGTTGAAAACTGAAAGGAGTATTCCGAAATGTCATTTAGTGTGGGCTCCTCCAAAACAAGGGTTGCTTTTGTCGTGTTTTAATTAGTGGTTCACCGGTGAATATCACGACATAGATCAAGTCAGTTGCCGCTTAATTTTGACTGTGAAAAGCAATGCATCCTATCATTAATTCAATCTGGGTCTCCCTTCACGTTTTCTTCAACTTCAGTGTCCAACAGTGTTAAAAATAGTTGTTAGAGTATTAACTATAACCCAGTGCAGAAGAGGTATGCCGCTTGTGTGTTAGTAATGTGCTGGCTTTCAACCACCATTTGTGTTTCGGGCATAGATTTTGCTTACCTGCGGAATACTTATTTTAAACGCTTTGTATTGAAGCATTGTTTTCGATTTAGAACTGCCCATGTGAAATTGTTCTTATTGTTAAATATGATATACTCATAAAATAGGTTTTAGCCCAAGGTTGGAGGAATAATCTGGCCATTTTATATTTGAAATTTTTGATTTTGTGAGGACGTTCTATGGTTGCAACCAGTGGTTGGTAAAACTAGTCTTTTGTATTTGAAATTTTATAAATAAATACTGCATCTAGCTCAAAGGTGTGCGAATGTACATAACAGGAGAGTTACTTCCATAGATGAAAGAATTTAAAAGTCGCAATGGATCTATTTATCATAAAATTTAATATTCAGTTACGAGGTTGTGACATAGAATTATAGGGGGGAAAAACGAATTGACAGGTTTCATGGCCATGTCTTTATCTTGTTTGCTACAAGGAAATTAGAGGGTGGCAGTCGTCTTTGTGTACCTTTGTGTGATGTGCCTGTGTGTATGCGTGTGTGTTTGTGTCCGTTTTCCCCACCCCCCCATTTTAATAGAATCTTTTGTAATGTATAGAATTTTGCTGAATGATACATTTCCTTGTGGTTAATAAATGGATAAAGTCTAGTCTTATGTCTGTAGTGGTATTGATCAGTTCCGGGTGGGCTGAATGTGTTGTGAAATGGCGATCATTGCCAGAGATTAACCAAAAGAATCATGTCTGTTTAAATGGAAGAAGGAACATGCTTAAGGCAGGCTGACAGTTCTTTTTGTGCAGGGTTTGGGGAGGAAGCTAAACAATGGTGTGTCTGAAATGAATGAAGGCCTTGATAACATTAAACCTCTTGCTTTTGTGACATGACTTAACCATGCAGTTTTTATCTTTCCAGTAGTACTCTCTTTCTCTGCCCCTATATGTTCTGGCTGGTGAACTCCTCTTGTTTAAATCCCTTGTTCTGATCTCCTGCCCTTGAGGAGGGGCATCATGGCCACTGACTAAGGAATTGTGGACATTATTCCCTCCCAAACCCACCTGAGTCATATTAATTGGTGAAAGAGGTTATTCTTGAGTGGTCTCAAGGTATTACTTCTGGAAAAGCAGGCTGTCGCTGCAGATCTTACAGCTTCCTCTGCTTGGTTTGGTAGTAAAAAGAACTAAGCATTAGTTTCTGTGGGATTATTTTCATTGGGCCAGGATTATTTTCACTGGGCCAGGAAGTTAATAGCTAATATTTTGAAATAAAGTAATTTTGTTGTTATAGAGCATATAGGTATTCCACTTCTATTAAACTAATACTAAGTATTGTTGTATAGGCTTTTTTAAAGGATCATTTTTAGTTGAGCTAAAATATGTGATTCTATTGAAGATAATTCAAGTAATCTTGAAGGCCTTAATCCATATTTATACATGAAGATTTTTAGTACTTAAAATGTCTGATTTTTTAAAGGGCTTTTGTTATGAATCAAATGCACTCTAAAAAGGGTTATTGTGTTTCTCCAACTAATTGATTTTTCTATGTAATACGTAATCTGGCATGCTGAAAACATTAGTGTGGCTATTTTTATGAGAATTTTAAAATTTCTCAAGTTGTCAGTTTTGTTTCTAGATATTTGATTTTTTAAAAATTTAAACCAAATGGGAAACAGTAGTAAAGAACAGTTTTATTCCAGGTATTTAGGATGGATGTTTACTGTTTCCTTTACTATTTTGTGGACTTTGATTTTTCAATTTCCATCCCATGGTATGTATTCTGGAGACTGATTACGCAGACTATTCCTGTAGGATATGACCAAGTATATAGTTTCCTCCTGTCTTTCATTCCAGGGAAACATTTTGAGTTTTGTCCTTACCCTAGAATGCCTTCATTTCCCTCTGATTTTGAATCTTTTCTTTCCTCTTATCCCTCTTCAGATTCTGTTTCAAAACACAGATCTTCACAGGTTTTTCTTTTTAAAGTATGGTAGTTAATTTGTATCTTTTCCCACAGTTTGTCAAAGTGTGAGGATGAGTGTAATACTTGCCCTAGTACTCAGGTTTATCCTACCTAGAGTGGTGCAGCTGTTGTGGTAGTTGAGTTGCACTGAAGTAAATTGAGAATTCCTTTGGATTCTGTGGGACCTATAGCAGTATGGTCAGTATATCTGATGAAATAAGAAATGGCTAAAACTATTTTCATAATAATACTAGAATGTTATTTGCCTTTTTCACTCTTATTATTTCTCAAGGGTACAGTGAGTTTTCCAAGCCTATGTGATGTGTGATATCTTAACAAATTCAGTGTATTAGTATATATGAGAAATAGCAGGACATTAAAGAGATTCGTAAAATTGTAAAAAAAAAAAAAAAAAAGAGTAGTTGCATTTCCTTTAGTTCAGCTAGGCAATTATGTGTGTGTGTGTGAGAGAGAGAAAGAGAGAGAATGAGAATTTGTGGTTGGAGGGGGAGTTGGCAGTACAGAGAATCTTTTGGGAGTCTTCTGAACTTTGGCTAACAAGTGATAGATATTAAATACTTTGTTTTCTCAAAGGCAGAATCTCTTAAATATTATCTGTGATCAAATTCAAATATAATATATTGAAACATGCAGAGAAGAAGAGAAATAAGACCACCCTCTCCCACCATTCATTTTGAGTTTTTTTCTATTTGTGATCTAAGTCAATGGTTCTTAAGCTGGGATGATTTTTGCCTCCCCCAACCTCCCACCGAAGGGATATTTGGAGACATTTTTGGAGATAGTGGAGAGGGGCAGGTGTGCTACTGGCATCTAGTGGGTAGAGGGCAGGGATGCTGCTAATCATCCTTCCATGGCAGGGCAGCTTTCCACAACAAAGAACTATCTGGCTCAAAATGTCAATAATGTTGAGGTTGAGAAACTGTTCTAAGCTTTTAATTTTTAAGAATGTTGATATATTAGTAAAAGGGCTCTGCTTCCCATTGCTCAAAGTCAATAATCTAAATTTTATGAGTACATGATATTGATGATCTCCAGGTGACCTTGTATTTAAATTTTTCATTTTTTCATTATCTTTTAAAAGTAGAACATAATTAAGTTAGAGAGACTGACTATAGGTGTGCACATTCTTTCATCCTATTATACTTTAATAAAAATATTTTGTTGACTGTCACGAATAAACTGTCTAATCACTTGTTTTGATAGAGTGCTCATGAAGACTGCATGTTCATAACTATGATGAATGATTGGTCAAGATATCAAGTTTATTTGCTTTAGATTCGGTTTCTTTTTTGCCATAATTATCTTCTTTAAGGATATTTCTTCTTATCCTTATTGAAATCACTGTGCTGCATGGTAGTGGTGTGTGTGTGTGTTTCAGATACCTGAAAGTATTCTAAGTATCATATGGAAGAAATATGTTCACTATTATGTTTTCCCTGAATGGATTCAAGGTGGAAATTCGGTTTTTTTAAAGTATATTTCTTTTGTCTAGCTAACTTTACTTTCAAGAAACTTCAAAAGTGATTTCTTAATTGCATAATTTTCTCAAGAATCATTAGCTGGGTTTTGGTTACCGTTTGACTCATTTAGGATACAGTAAGTAATATTTTAAAATCTTGCAGACCCGTGCCTTTTTTAAGGTTAAATCTTGACTGTAATTAATAAGTGCTTACCTTGTTTTGAACTCTGATTTTAAGGAAGTTAACCCAGCCAGCCAAGATAAGAATTACAGTGAAACTCTAAACAAATTAAGTAGCACTACACCATTAAGAGGAAAATTCTGAAGTTACCTCTCACAAAAAGTAGGCAAATAAACTTCATACCATCTCTGTAACACACCTCCCATACTCTCCTCTCTTGTGCTACTGACATTTTCACCTTTTGGGTTCATCAGGCTCACTGTGAGAAGTGAAGCATAAATAAACCAAATGAGATTTTAATAATCTCTAAATTGTTCATTTAGATTCTAAGACTTTATTTTGTTGCATTTTTGCTCTTGTAAATACTGTTCTTATTTTCTCATCTTTGATGTTCCATAAATCTGTGATTTAAATTTCTCTTTTCATGTTTTCGTATGTTGCCAGTTGTCATAGTGTCTCTCAGATCATAGGTATGGTTAGTTAGCAACGTTGGATACTAGGGTCACTGGTATGCCTTCACTTTTTGCTCTCTGTTCTATAACTCATCATTTCTTTCATTCCCTTTCATTATAGTTCCCTTTCCACTTTCCTCCCTTCTTTCTCTGTACCCTTTTCTTCCTCTGTCCCTTTTGTATTTCTCTATACCATAGGCTGCTTGCTTGGGAAAACTCAGTTGTTGCTTAGCATCAAGGGTGGCTCAAGAGGGCTCACTCATGGTTTAAGTGAAAATGGATTGAATTTAGAATACTTGAGAATTGACCACATAGTCTTTTCTGCTGTCTTTCATTTGCTGGTTTCTGGACTACTACTACACACACGCTTGGGAGTTTTGTTACTCTTTTGGAATCAAATGGCTTGAACTTTATTTAGATTGCCCCCTCCCTTTTTTTTTAATGTTAAGATTTTCCTTAATTCTTTGTTGTTTGCAAAAAGTCTCTCTTTTATTATTACTCATTCAACATTCAAAATTTGACTAGACCTGAGAGCATATTTATTGCCGCTGATAGGACCACATTAGACCTGCTCTGTGGTAGAGTTAATTCTGTTAGGTCATAACAGTCATGTCTAGACAGAACATTGATTTCAAATTGACTATTGAACATGAAAGTTCCAGGAATAGTATATAGCGGAAGGAGAAGGAAAGACAAGAAGGTAAGAAAACTACTGTGGATATCAATTGATTTTTCAGTTATTTTCCATCTAGATTTCTGTTAATCAGTTTCATATACCCAATACATCTAGTGGTCAGGTTTTGTTTAATAAAGAGACTTAAAAGAAATATGTTGTTGTCTTTAAGGTTAGATTTCTCGAACTGTTAGAATGTGGGCCTGAGGGGAAAAACTTGGGAGGTTCATATGGATGGTGACCAAGAATGTGGTCGTGGTGATTAGTAGACTTGGATTCTGGTGCCAGTGCTGCCACTAGCTAGCTCATCTGTCATTTTCTTTTACCTGATTATTACAGTACCTTTCTAGCTAATACTAGCTAGTTCTCTGTCACTACTTTCTCTTCTTTTCAACCCTTTCATATAGTTGCCAGAATGACCTCATTAAAAATAAATCTGAATATGTTACTGTTGATTAAAATCTTTCACTGACTGTGAATCACCTTTAGCATGGAATCCTAATGTCTTAGAATGGCATACAAGGTCCTTAATCATTTGGTTCCTGCCTGTTTTCTCTAACCTCTTGGTATGGTGTTAAGAGTATAGACTCTGGAATTAGATTTTCTTGGTTTAAATTGTGGTTTCACAACTTAATCTTGGTCAAGTCGTGTCATCTTTGTGTGCCTCAGTTTTCTCATCTACAAAATGGGGATATTAATGGTGCCTACCTCAGAGAATGAAGATTAAACAGCACATAAATGCTAGGTATTCTGCTGCAGCTCCTCCTTAGCATGAGTGCTATTATATATTCCAGCCATACGAACTTGACTTGCAGTTTCCTGTATGTGTCATCCTTTATTATGTATCAGTATGGTGCCTTTGTACTTTATTTCTTCCTCCTTTACTTAGTTAACTCCTTGTTGGTTTTAAGACTGAGAAGTGTCACCTCTTTAGAAACATTTTCTGTCCCATCCAACCCAGATTGAGTAGTTGCTTTCTGTTCATCTAACACCTTGTAAATAACCTTGATTTCAGTTATTATTGCAGAGGTTTATTTGCCTATTTTCACTTTTGACTGTACAAATGTTTACTTTCCTGTTTCCTTTCTTTGGAAACATCTTCCCTTTATCTATAGATTCATTCCTAGAACCTGGCACACAGTAAGTGCTCAGCGAATGTTTATTGAATAAATGAAATGAAATTATTTCATTTTTCTGGGCCAGAGTTTTCTTCTTACGTACTTAAATGATTAAGTTGGATTAGATGATTTCTAAAGTTTTTTCCCTACTTTAAAAACTTTATGATTGTATAATTTTAAGGTTAGAGTTCAATAAAGACATTTTATTAAGAAAAAATGATTTTGCTGGCTGTTTTGATATGTGTAAGTTCTGTTCTTTAAATTTTTTTAAAAAATTAAAATATAATTTGAATTATATAGATTTAGAAGGCATTTTACATCTCTCCAAGTTCCATGGCTTTCACACTTTTTTTGATCATAACCCACAATAAGATTTACACATTCTGTCATGACTTAGTTTTCATGTAGTAGTAGTGATAGTATGTGTGTGTATGTATCAGAAATAAAAATTTCACAAACTATTTACTCTTACTGTGTGCACTTATTTATTTTTATGTTCTATTTTACTTAAAAAATGTTGATTATGACCCATTGATTGATTCAGTGAGCAACTATTGGATTGTAAATGACTAAAAAACACTGGTCTAGTTCAACAGTCCCCTATTCTTTCTACCAAATACTCTCAGTGGAGAAAGAAACTAAAAGTGCACTGAAAAATATGGTAATTAGTTAATCTACAATAGTGAATGCATGCTTAGGTACAGAATATAAGGAAAACTCATCCCAAGGGAGACCATGGATCTGCCCTAAGCTCTTCTCTCTTTTGGACTAGTTGGATAAATTAAGTACACATGAAGATCCTGAAACAAAATTCAATTTTAATTTTGGGGAGTTCAGAATTTTTAATTTAGAAATGACTTGCTGGAGGAGAACTCCTAATATTAGGAAAAAAATAATCGTAGCAGGAGGTTAAAAAATATATTAATATTTATCTTAATATGAAGGAAAGGCATAAAATAGCATCAGAAACACAAAGGGCATTTGGAAATAAACTTGACCATGAATGGAAGGAAAGTTGGGTTGGAGAAATTTTGACTAAATCCAAAGAAGAGATTTATGTGATGAAGAAATGTTCATAATTGCTTGAAGAAGTAGGACAATCTCACTTTCAGGGGGTTAAATCCAGATGAAAAGTAATTATTAATAAAACTGAGAAGAGGTAGGAGTGAATGATACAGATCCTAATATATGTCCTAAATACATATATGTAAAATATGAGACAGAAAAGCAACTTAAAGATTAAGGTAGAATGGTTACACTATTAAATAAAATTGATAAAGAAGTAATGAGCCAGAAGAAAATAAGAAGTGCTTTCATAACTAAAGAAGTTTACAGATAGTATGGATTTAAATGATAAGCATGAATGAAAATGCAGACATATATTTAGAAGAATAAAAGAGTACATAAAAAACATTAGAGCATGTAATAGTCTCTTACAGGGGCCAACATTGTATGATAGATATGTCTCCTTTGTGATGTCCAGTTAAAGAATTCTAGGTATTAGTGGGTCAGTATGTTGTTCGTGTTTAAATAATGGTCAAATTTCAGTAATTACAGTGATTACTCATACTGGTCATCCAGATTATATTTTTTGGAATCTATGTGAGGCATTTTCCTTACAGTAAGTTGTACTATTCTAAAGAAGTAAATTTAGATGCTTTTTTGAATTTGATATATGCTATTCATGCCTGAAGCCTAAAGCTTTCAATAACCATTCTTTTGGACTAGATAGATGCAATTTTTCTTTTTTTGGCTGGCTGTAGTCACACTGGGAATCACTTTATTCCCTAATGTTGCTGAAGGAAATAAATGTAAAGCAAGAAGATAGTTACTAGATTAGAAGGACTGGCTGTATGTGTGGGGAGGGATTGCCTTTTAAGTCTTTATGTAGTATAATACAAATAAGTATCTATTTACAAAGCTCAGAGGAAGAATTTATCCTATTTTTTGATTATTAACTTTAAAATTTATATTTTATAGAAATGAGACCATTATTAGGAAAAATTTGTTGTTCTTCACATCTTTATGACTATATATGATAAATGAAGCTTGTTTCAGGGCATTATTTCAAGAAAGGGGAATGGGCAAGTTATGAGATCTTGGCAAGTTTCTAAAACTCTGAGATTAATTTTTTAAGTTTGTAAACTAAGATGTTATTAAATGAAATGATACGCCATGTAACACAGTAGCTGGTCCAGAGTAGATCTTACGTACATATGTTAGTTTTTAATCTATCTGTAAGTCTCATTTAAAAGGATGTAATATGTAAAACATTAAAAAATATACATTCAGTTCTTGGGATATTTTTAAATTTGTAAATAAATAAATTACTAATCAGTTAATGTGAATAATACTTTGACTAAATGATGCAGCCAAAGAAAATATCATTATAGAGTGCCAGATAGGTGCCAGGAAATATCTAGAACATTCAGATATCATGATTATTTACAAAGAGTTCTTTAAGGTCTCATTGTTCTAGGATGCACTAAAAAGAAACATTGAAGTAAATCTTCATCTCTATTTATTTGTTGAAATTTAAAATATTTTTCTTGGACAACTTAAACTTTAAGTGTTTTAAAATATTTTATGTAGAATTAAAGTTTTGAAAAATCTCAAGCCTGTTTTTCTGTACCAGCTACTTTAAGCTTTGAAAACAGAACCGTTCAAGCTTTGATGTCAATATTTTGAATGTGGTATAATATTTTGGACTAAAACTTAAGAGTCCATTCAAATTTCTACTTTCCTCTTTGACCTTTGACAGCCATTACAACTTTGCTTTACTCATCCCTAAATTAAAGAGAATGAAATAGGTATTCATTCATTTCACAAATTGATATTGAACTACATGCTAGGCACTATGCTAAGTGCTTGGGATACAGCAGTGGACAAGACAGATGTGAGTATGCTTTCTGGAAAGAACATATAGTCATAAAATAAGTAGTCAAATGAATAAAATAATTACAAATTGTCATATGTGCTCTGACAGAAATTGAGTGCTGAGAGGATCACTGTTTGGCTCACATCACATATCACAATCTCTATTTTATTTATTCACTTATTTATTATTTGTCTTTTACACTACTAAAGTGCAAGTTCTATGAGAGGAGGTATCTCACTTGTTCATCACAGTACCTCTAGGGCATGGCACAATTTTTGACACACAGCAGAAGCTCAGTATCCAGTCATTAAATATGAAATGTCCGATTCTGATTGAAAGTGTAGTTTATTATATCTCAAACAAGAAGCAATAAAATTAAAGTATACCTAAACTGTCAACACAGTTTTGCCACCTTAACGGTAGCTTCTTTATGCCAGCAGCAAAGAAGCTTGGAGAACTTGGTGAGAATTGAATATTTTTTCCTTGCAAGAAGTGGTTCAAAGCCTGGAAGAAGTGGTAGTCAGTTGGTGCAAGGTCTGGTGAATATGGTGGATGACAGAGAGTTTCCAAGTCCAGCCTCTGTAGTTTGAACAGCATTGTTTGTGCAATATGTGGTTCAGTGTAGTCTTGCAAGAGGATTAGCCTGTCTCTGTTGACCAGTCACAGCTGCTTAATCTCAAGCATTCTTATCATTTTTTTCAATTACTTGCAGTAGACATCTGCTGTAATCAATTGACCAGATTTCATGAAGCTCTAGTGGATATTACCAGTGCTGGACCACCATACAGACACTGTTAGCTTTTTTGGATGAATATTTGGTTTTGTACTGTGTTTGGGCAGTTCACCTTTATCCAACCATTGTGCTGAACAATTGCCGAACAATGGTTGTCAAAAAGAATCCATTTTTTCATCACACGTAAAAATTATGGTGTAGAAATGGTTCACCTTTATATCATAACAGCAAAGAAAGGCAAGCTTCCAGATGATTTCTCTTCTGATGCTCATTAAATTCATGAGGAACCCATCTATCCAGCTTCTTTACCTTGCCAATTTGTCTTAAATGGTCCAATACTATTGGAATAGTAACGTCAGTCCATGCTGCTAATTCACCTGTAGGTTGAGATGGATTCGCTTCCACTACAGCTTTCAGTTCATCATTATCCACTTTGGTCTCAAGTTGCCCATGTGGCTCATTTTCAAGATTAACATCACCAGAACAGAACTTCTCAAACTATCACCTTGTTATGTGTTCATTAGCCACATCCTTCAAAAACACTTCATTGATATTTTGAGCTGTCTGTGCTGCATTGGTTCCAGGACAGAACTCATATTTGAAAATAAGATGAGTTTTTGTCTTATCCATGATTTCACAAAAATTGCTCTAAAAAATTTTTTGAAAGATAATCAGAGGCCAAACCATGCACTTGAAAGAATGAGAATATACCTTCACAATAAAAATAAATCAAGAAGTTTCTAAGTGAAATGTCAGCGATACCAACTGTCAAACTTAGTACTAAGGAAATGGGACATTTCATACTTAATAACCTAACATTTAACTAGCTACCTGAAGAAATGAATGCAGGGAGGGGCCTGGAGAGATAGGGACAAGATCTTGCAGGTCTTTAATAGTGGAAGGAGTTAGAATAAAATGCATAGGGCAGTGGGAAGCAAAGAGTTTTAAGGAGGAGCTGGATCTGAGTTATGTGTTAAGATCACTTTGGCAGCTATCTGAAAAACATATTGGAAATGTAAGGGAGTGAAGAGGTTAGACCGGTTAGGAGCCTACTGCATCAGTGTAAAGACACTAGATACTCTCCAGAGTCTCTATAGCTTTGAACATTCTCTGATTGTAAAGCTTGGCTACAGTTACCAGTTTTCCTCTTGTATTTTTCAGACACCCTGTTTTTTTCCCCTGCCAATCATTACTTAAACTGGATAGGCTTTTTGTGAACGTGAGAACTGTGACTATAATGTCTCAAACAACACAAAAACAAACTCAAAAAGAGATAATAAAACACAGACTAGAGGTTATTGAATTTTGTGACAAATTCCTGTCTTCAGGTTTTGTATATTTGCTAATTTATAGTCTTAGTTACATAAGCATTCCTATTTTTCTCTGAAACTTTGTCTTCACTCCTTTTTAAATGCCTATTTTTTCATAAGATCACCACCGTTTTATTGTTTCAAACTTGTAATATGCTGTGTTGTTAGTGTCGTTGACGATTTAGAAGTGGAAACTCAGCATATTTTGTATCTTAATTCTTAGGAATTTGATATCTTTTCAGGTTATCAAGGTCTTACAGTAAGGCTAAAAGGATAAATAGTTAATACTTTGGACTGTTAGTTTTATTCAGGGCTATAGCCTCTAACTTTAGGTAGTCAGTTTGAATAATTTTGTCTGGAAAGATTTCAAGCCTCAACAGATGGTGGGGGAAGGCGGTGCTTGTCACAGAGAAATCAGCCCTTTATTATGGCAGAAGTTCAGCAGCATCATCTTTGACTTGGAAAAACTGCATTATTACACAGAGGTAAACCAGAAGAGATGTTAAACTTTACTAATTTAAAAATTGTGATCGTGGCTACCTCATTTCATTTGGTTTCTTTCATTTTGGAAGCAGGTAAAACTATCTATCTTTGGTAAGCCACATTGTATAAAGAAGTACAGTTTCACCTGTAAATATTATAGGCCATTTTATTTATTATTACCTTAAGTAAAGTAGTTCTAGAAAAAGAACTGGTTGCTAGGCTTTGTTTAACCTCTGAGTGGAGTTTCATACTTTAGGATTAGTGAACAGAATTTGCTAATTTTATTTAACTTAAGACTTAAGGGAGGAGGGGATGGGTGAATTCACACCTAATGGCTGCCTCGTGAGCTGTCTTGGGGACGGGCATGCTTGTAGCTTTTATTCAGGCAGTGCAAAGGCAATTTTTGTGACCAAAGTATTTGTACCCCCGTAATATTCTGAAATAAAAAAAAAGCTTGACATGAACTTGTATAAATATACTTTAAAATGATGTGGGGAGAAATGAAAAGTCAAAGAGTAAGAATGATGATAAATAATGAGTAAGAGCAGTTGCAAGATAACTTGTACAAGATGGGCATAGTAATAATAAAGCAATTTGATTAGCAGATATTCAGTAGTAGAATAAAGCATTTTTCCAATGACCAGAAAAATGGTTGAATAGGCACTGACCATCCTTTTATTCTTACATGAATATTATATAATACATCTCACCTTGTAGTCTTACTTTCTTCCTTAGTTCTTTAGAGATACATAAACCTGGCTTGGGTGTTGAATTAGGAAATTAATTGCTAATTATATATTTTTTTAAAAATGTAAATAGAGGTTGCTTATTAGTTGAGAGGGCTAGAAATAATAGAGTCAATTAAATTAGGAGGCTTCAACTGCTTAGAGGGCCTAACAGATTGTCAGGTACTATTTTCTCCTGTAACTCCCTGTATCAGAAGGATTCTTACGAAAAATAAATTGTTCAAGCTGATCTTCACTTCTTAAGGATGGAATAAAACAGAGTTTTGATCTTTTACCCATAGATCTTACCTTTCACTGTGGTAGCCCAAGAATATTCCCACATCAAGAATTGTAGTTTCTAGTTAGTCTAGCAACATATATTTAACAGCCCTGAGTTAAGCAGTGTTTTTACAAATTAATACCTTGCTTTGTATCTGTGATATGGAAGGAAATCAGCTTACTAAGCCAGAGAACAGAAAAGTAGATGAGCCTACTCTGTTGTAGATTATAAAATTTTCTACTGCTGCCACATGTGATTTGCCAGAAAGGGTTAGTTAATAAAAATAAAAGCTAATGTTGTTTGATACAAATGTAGCTGTTTGTTGGCAAGAATGGTTTTCCAAAAAAGCAGCTCTGAGAACTTCCTTTATCTTCAAATTCGGTGAAAGTAATTAATTATGCAATTCTTGGGCTAGTATACTAGAAAGAGCAAACATTCTGCAGGGAGAATACTTGAGTGTTGTGCCTCTCTGTACCATGGTGTAATATGCCATGTGAACTTGGAAAAATCCCATCACCTTAGTTTCTTCATCCCTAAAGTAGAATTTATAATGCCTACCTCACAAGATTTTAGTGAGGATCAAAAGCTACATACACAAACCCAGGCACACTCACATGAACATATATATGTAACTTTTAAAATTGTGAAATGTTATACCAAATATTTGTAATTAATGCAATAATGTTTTTCATGGAGCAGAGGAAGAATTCAAGCGAACTATAACAACACTTCTAATTAAGAATTTGTGATTCTTAATAGGTAGACATTTATCTTTAGATTGTCTATGAATAAAGAGGTTAATTCCCTACACCAAATATACAATATTAGAGGAATATTTATTCCTTACAGTGACCTTAAAGCTACTACGTAATATGGCCCCTTTTCAACCTCATCTTTTGCTATATTGGCCCTCTGGTAGTTCCTACAACAAACCAATTGCTTTTTAGTATTCTGAACTTTTTTTTCACTTGCCTTCCATTAATATTTATGAGAGGGACCATATCTTACTTATTCAATATAGTTTCCTCAGTGCCTAGCACATAATAGATGTTTAACAAATATTTGTGAGTTAACGTCGAATGCTTTCAAGTGCTTAGGACAGGGATTTACAAACCTTTTTCTGTAAAAGGCCAGATAGTATTTTAGGCAATCCCTTTTGCAGTAATTCAGCTGTAACAAAAAAACAGTCATAGACAATATGTAAATAAATCGGTATGACTGTGTTCCAGTAAAACTTTATTTGTGGACACTGAAATTTGATTTTCATATTATTTTCATGTGTCACAAAATATTATTCTTTTGATTTTTTTTTCAACCATTTGAAATGTAAAAACTATCATTCAGGGGCTGTATAAAAACAGATCCAAGCCTGGATTTGACCTGCGGGCTGTAGTTTGCTATTCTTTGGACATTGTATAGGTGATATCTCTCCCCCGTCTTCGAAATATATTACATTTAAAAACCTTTGATTAGAACCTCAAAAGCATTTTCTTATAGAATCACTGTCATATGTGTTAATTAAGTTTCCAGACCCATCCACAAGCCTGTTTTATCTCCAGTGTTTTATTCCATCAGTACAACTTTACCTTGTGGAATAATACTGTCTTTGAGGGAAAATGGATTTAGTGTTTCTTCTTGAACCAGAAGAAACACAAACTCTCCTCTACTTTAGCACTGTCAGAATTACTTTCTTCCCTGATGTCTCTCTTCTGCCTGCTGGGCTTTACACCCTAGGAAGTACCTTGCTTCTAGGGACTTCTGTAGGGTCACATGGTAACAAGATTAAAAAGAACTTTGTGTATGTGATTAAAGGGAGGCCAAGGGAGGAGAAAAGTGGAAAGAGAGAGTGCAAGGTAGTTTCTTTTCAAACTGCAGGTCACAACACATTCAACGGTCATGAAATCAATGTACAGGGTCACCACTAACAAAAAAGAAAGAAAATAGAAAATATTAGAATGAGTCACACATAGTAAAGGACAGTTTTGTGAAACTTGAATTATGTGTGTGATTATATGTATATATTACTGGGTCACAATGAAAAATGTATTTCTTACTGTGGTTTGTGGTTAGAAAAGTTTGAAAGGCTGTGTTCTAAGGGTTTGGGATACTTAGATTTTTTTTTTTTTCCTTCTTGTATCTGAGAGACAAATGAAAAATATAAAGGAAGCCTTTTGATTTCTTGCTGCAGTGTGTTTCTGGTACTGAGCTCCCATATGAGATAGTTAACTATTTTACAGATGAGAAAACAGGGTCATATGGCTAATAAGTTTCACAACTGAGATTCAAACAGAAGCTTACCTTATTTTAGAATATGTGCTTCTTCCATTATACTATGTTATTTTTTCTGTAGGGACAGAAGGTATGTATGATTTCCTTTGTGTTTCAGAGGACAAAAATTATCTCTGTTGGTGAGAGCTCACCAGATTTCTAGAAACGAGGTATTGGCTTCAGTGATAGGACAGGGCCACTGGAAAAGTGTGAAGAAAATGATTGTGAACACTGTATGAAGAATGACAACAATGTGAAAGAGAGAAGGAATTTCTCCTTCACATCCCCACTCTGCAGCAGCCTTACTTCTAGTCCTGCTCCTTTATACATCACCACCAGTTGGACTCTTAACTCATGTTAGAAATAGTAAGGGATTGAGGATGAGGTTTGGTGAGGAAGAGCAATATAATTATGTCTTAACCTGAAAGGGGAATGAGGAGGGAAACCCAAGTAACAGGGCCGCTTGGCTCCCCCATGGGTTGGCAGTTCCCAGATGGCAATTTACAAGTGGATGTAGGTAAGACAGGGCCTGCTATTAATTGTGTTACAAGTGGAAGTCTTGTCTTTGGAGACTTGTAGCTTTGATATGCTAATTGAAAGCAGTTCTCTTAAAAGTTGTATTAAGGGGAAGTTTATCTTAACAACACTTGGTCCAGTCAGTTACCCATTTTAAGTATTGAAAAATCATAATAAATGTCTTTAAGACATCTCTGTTTCTCTTATATTTTGAGTTAGCAAGTATGGTAAAACCTAATTTATGCTGATTCTGATTTCTGATTTGATTTGGAATTGTCTGGGGGGAGGGGAAGATTGATGGGAAGGCTATTCACTAGAAAAGTGTCAAAACCGTGGTTGACAAATAGATACCTGGTTAATTGAATGGAAAGATGACAGACCCTTATAAAAATGTGTTCATCTTTCCCTGGCTAAGTTGGGGTTCTTCCTTTTGCAATGGGAATTACTGATTTATATGGAATGAGTTTGAACTACATAGTAGCATATGAAGGGCTTAGGCTTAGTATCTTTTAGCCCTGTCACTTACCTCTATAGTATTGCTTACCATCCTGTATTGCAATTGCTTGTTAATGTGTTTGTTTACCAGCTGACCCTAAGTTCTTTCAAGATTCAGTGTTAAATTAGTGTTCAGTGTAGATTAAGAGTTTTGAAGCCAGATTACCTGGTCCTCGTCTGGAAAGTGGAGATAATAAAGGTACCTACCTTATACAGTTATTATAAAGTATAAGTGAGTTGATATTTGTAAAGTGCTTTGAATGATTTCTCACATGTAGCATTCTAAATAACTCAGTAAATATAAATTGCTGATGCTGCTTTTTATTGCCTACCAGTGTCTAGCTCTGAACTATTTCTGTCTCTGAACTATTTACTGAATATGAACAAGTTACCGTGTAGTGAATCTAATACCTAGGGCATTCCAACCGAGGGCATTCCAGTATATTTAGTGAGAAACTGTACCTTTGCAGATGGCCATCCTTTGTTTAGGATGCAAGTGTTTGTTTTATTTATAATATTTATATTTATTTATTTGATTCTGATTTAATTTCAGAACATCAGTTGGTGTTCAGGGAAGAATACTAACATTTTTCAATTATGTAATTTAGTGGTAATTGTTTTATATAAAGATTTTTTTGGGGGGGATCTTTTTAGAAAACTGTAAAATAGAGTGGAATAATACGTCATTCAGTAGTATACAGGTTGAGCATCCCAAAGCCCAAAATCTGAAATGCTTCAAAATTTGACACTTTTTTCGAGTGACAACATGACACTCAAAGGAAATGCTCGTTCAGATTTCAGATTTTCAGATTTGGGATACTGACTGGGCGCAGTGACTCATGCCTGTAATCATAACACTCTGGGAGGCTGAGGCGAGAGGATCACTTGAGGTCAGGAGTTCGAGACCAACCTGAGCAAGAGCGAGACCCCGTCTCTACTAAAAAAAAAAAAAGAATAAAAAAAAATTAGCCAGGCAACTAAAAATAGAAAATATTAGCCAGGCCTAGTGGTGTGAGCCTATAGTCCCAGCTACTGGGGAGGCAGAAGTATCGCTTGAGCCCAGGAGTTTGAGGTTGCTGTGAGCTAGGCTGGTGCCACGGCATGCTAGCCTGAGCAACAGAGTGAGACTGAGTCTCAAAAATAAAAAAAACCAAAAACAAAAAAAAGATTTGGGATACTTAACTGGTATGCTGCCGGTATTCCAAAATCTGAAAAAATCTGAAATCCGAAACACTTCTGATCCCAAGCATTTCAGATAAGGTATACTCAACCCGTATTCTCAAATGAGAGCACCTCAAAACCTTCTTTCCAAAATGAGATAAAGAGGAGTGGGTATGTTAGGGAAATAACTGAAAGTTCCAAAAGTGTATCTTGTTTTATTTCCTCAGCATCTAAATATCAACATTTTTTGGGAAAATATCATCCATTTACTAATGCTTTATAGTTTTCTGAGTGATTCCATTTCTGTTTCTGTTTGATCCTATTTGAATCTGAAATAGTCTATGTGTTTTGTTTGCTTGTTTTAACTCAAACCCTGAGATAATATAATTTGCCTACAGTCACTAATTGGTTGAGCTAGAACTACAACCCTGACTTTCCAGTTTAGTGTTCTTTTGTAGAAGTAAAAAATGCTTACTGGCTTTTAGAAGGTCCTTCTTCACCTTCTCCTACCCTTAGTAGGGGAGATGTTTGCAGTATTTTATAGAGTTGATTGTTTTGCAGATAGTCTTTGTACCACACTTTGAGAAACCTGTGTTGAGAGCCTGAGGATTGGAAAGTAGTAATACAGCAATAGGAAGCACCAAGTCAACTCTAATTCTAGGGCAGATGTTGTTTTCATCTTGTTTGGCTAGCTTGATGGCAGCCATAAATCTATATGTGTTAATTGTTGCCTGAGGGAAATTTGTAGGTAAATCCTGCCCTTGATTGCTGCAAAAGTGTTTTTCTCAATCACTTTTGCTTTTGATTAAGAATGTTTAAAATTGTTTTCCTCATGGGCCATTGTTAGATCTGTCTCATTCCACCTGTGCGAGAATTTTACATTATTACATTTCTTTGGTCAAAATTGTAACTGGCCAGTGAAGTCACAGCCTAACGGTTATCTATAACAATAATATTAGTAATGATTACCATTTGTTAAAACTACCATTATTAACAACCACCACTCATGACTTGCCCTACAAAATAAATATTATTCCCATTTTATATATAAGGAAACTGAGACTCAGTAACTTGCCTGAGGCTATGTAACTAAGAAGTAGCGGAGTCAGGGTCTGCAGGGCTTAAATCTTTCTGTTGAATCAAATATTCTAAAACATATATTAAAATATGAATTACTAATTCCAGAGCAGTGTGACTTTCTTTGAACTCATTCTCCCAAGGTTCTCTACCCCTAGCCCCACCCTAACAGCAATTGCTGTTGCTAGCACCCCTTGAAACCTATGCTGTGGTAAAAAAATGCTGAGCTACCTAGTTCAGATGTTGATAGTTTACTATAGTGCCTGTGACTGATACAGTAGAGCTTTCTCTACCTCTGAAATGAAAGTACAGTTGACCTTTGAACAACATGGGGAAGAGGGGTGCTGACCCCCACACCCACACTCGAAAATCCCAGAATAACTTTTGACTCTACCAAAACTTAATTACTAATAGCTTACTGTTGAGTAGAAGCCTTACCAATAACACAGTCAATTAACACATATTTTGTATGTTATATGCATTGTATACTGTCTTCTTACAGTAAGGAAGCCAGAGAGAAGAAAATATTAAGAGAATCATAAGGAAGAGAAAATATATTTACTGTTCATTAAATGGAGGTGGATCATCACAAAGGTCTTCATCCTCAGTGTTTTCACACTGAGTGGGCTGAGGAGGAGGAGGGGGAGGAGTTGGTTTTGCTGTCTCAGATGGAAGAAAATCCACATACTAGTAGTGGACTGCTGCAGTTCAAATGCATGTTGCTCGAGAGTCAGTTGTAATTGTTTGTCCCCAGCTGTTTAAAGACTGAGCAACAGAAGTTGTTCCATTTGGTTATGTAATAGCCACAATCAGAACTAGGTCAGAATTCATTTGCTGTGATCACCACTTCAGTAATTAGTGAATCAAATATTCAAAGTAAGTGCATCTTCTTAAAATGATTATACCTTGATTCAGAGAAATTGAATTAATTGAAATTTGCTCATGTAGAGGAAACAAATGTATGTTCTTTTGACTCATTTAGAAAATAATTTAATGATAGTGGTCATTAATTGTTTACTTGGTGCCTGTTACCTATGCTGGGTGGCAAGGAAGAACATGTTAGATAATTATGAATGGTTCTGGCATTAGAATTTGTGGTTCCCTTCCCCATGTTCATATCAAGACAGATTGATAAAAAGATATAACACACACTTTGTTTTTCCAAATCCAATGACCTCCATTTTCTGTTACTATAACTTTTAAAGTATTGGTTAGCTTGCAGAAACTGAAATATGATGAAGAGAATAGGAAGAAAAGAAAATCCTTATTTCTGTGTTTTTTAGTCTAGGAAGTATGAAGAAAAGGTGGCAAATAAGTAGTGGAAACAAGTAATGAATCCATGATTTGAATTTAAGCGCCTGGGTTTATAGAAAAATTATTACTGTCATATTCTAATCCATTTAGTTATAATTTCCATTATAATTAAACAATAATCCATTTAGTTGCTGAAATCAACCAACATTTAAGTGGTACCTACTGTGTGCTTCTCAGTGTGTCAGGTACTTATAGAGCTTACAAAAGAATATAGAATCTTTAGTTGTCTAAGAAACTAGTCACTTTGGAATGATAAACCTTACATCTAAACATAATATACATTATAAAACTGAAAATGCAATATAAAAACATTTGGCACATTGACTACTAAAATTAATGATGTCTGGCACCAAGTGTCATTTCTTTTTTCGGAGGCTTTGGTTATCTTCTAGAACTTCAGTAGGTGAGAGATGCCTTTCAGATTCTACTTGATCTAGTCTTTTTGAGTCCTTCTGGGCCTTGTTTCTTCCTTAATTTATTGTTGCTAAAATAAAAGCACTATGAGGATCAGGATTATGGTCCTCATGTTTATCACCGCAATCCAGGTGTCCAGTGCTCAACAAATATTTGTTGAATAAATTAATGTGAAAGAGTCTCCTTTTATTCTCTCACTCTCCAGCTTCTTGAAATGGGTCCACATCTATACCGTTTGTTCTCTCTTCAACCCACTGTTAACCTTAAGTAAGTGACCTAATTCTCTCCAAGATTAATGATTTTGTAATTGCCTAAAGGACTCTCATTAACTATATTTGGTTACAACTTGACTTTTCTGTATGTTTGATGCTATTTTCTGTCCCTTCTTGAAATTCTTTTGTCTCTTTACTCTCCCAGTTCTTCTGACTACAGCCCCTCACCACCTCAATATTCATTCTGTCCATTGTTTTTGTGTTGCTGTTCCTCAATAATTTAATCCTTATGGAATTTTATATACCCTTCCCTGCTTAAGTAGTCACGTCTCACCTTTAGTTTTTAACTAAATATAGATGTCCAGAGTTACAGTGCTGACTCTGATCTCCCTCTTGAGCTCCAGACTTATTTATTAGTCATCCAATAAACATTAAGTATATGTCAGGACTGCGACTATGGAGATGGATAAGACACAGTCTTTACCCTAGAGGATTCACAGCCTACTTGGAGGAAAATGATTAGTAAACTAGCAATTATGCACCATATCATATCTGTATTAGAGTGCCCTGGGCTTGAAGAAAAATGTGGCCTAGTTCACTTTGGAGGTAAGATTTTCTGCATTGATGCTTAAGGTAATCTTGAAGGATGATTAGGAGTTCACCAGATAAATAAAGTAGGAGGAATATTTTATGTTGTCTCTGCCAAGCCTGGTGAGTGTGCTCCCAGCTTAGTAAGGACAAGTTCCCCAAGACATGAGGACACATAACCTCAGGCAGAGTTTGCCCAGGGGTGCCAATGTCATGGCCAACAAAATGGTATCAAACATTAAATCCAGAGAGAGAAAAGTGACTGTGAAAACAGGAGAGTTAATAACAAAATCTATTACTATTCCCTCAAAGTAGTGTGGGTAAGGGAATGATTTAGACTGAGGCTCTAAAAGTGGTTCATGTTCAGTAAGATGTGAAAAGAGTAATACATGGAGATAGTGAGATTTGCCTGGACATGGGAAGAATGGTAGGATTTCACCAAGTTGCCTTTTATGGGGAAGATGATTCTATGCAGAGTGGCTGGCATATGCAAGAGCATTGCGGCAATAAGTATGATAATATTTATAGATATGCTGGATACTCCTTGTAGACTGGGGAGAAGAGGTAGAAAATGTAATGGCGTTATAAGGTTAGAAAAGTAAGTTTGGGTGCAGGTGAAATGGAGTCTTGGAGGCTGTTTTAAGGTTTTTTTTTTTGTTTTTTCTTTTTGTTTTTTCTTTTTTCCCCCTGTAGCAATGGGCAGCCCTTGTGGATTGTTAAACTGGAAAGTAAAACCAACTCTTGAATTTTTGAGGAAATGCTCCATATTTTCTGGAAGTATCAAATGTGGATAGCTTGCTTTTTTCTGTGCAAGGTTTTAGTAATTCCTGTTTCTTGTTTTTGTTTTTTGTTTAGTTCCTTTCCTAAGGATCATCAGATGTTGCCCTTTTTGGATATATACGTACTTTTTGTCTTTTTCATATCTTTAAAAACAGTCCTTGATGATTTTCTAGAGTTTTTTCCCTCAGAGCTAATCATTTAATATAGCATTTTGCATTATTTTTCCTTTAACAATAGAAAATATTCTAATATTCACCTATTTTTATATCCCTTAGCAAGCTTTCTAAATTTGCTCCCTTTTGGCTTGGTAACTTGCTGCTCAGAATTGCTTGTTGAAATCTGTAAATCTGAAGGTTTTGTTATATATATGCTTCTCCAGGTATTTGTAAAAATGTTGAAATTGATTTTGCATTATTCATAAGGGAGATTGACTGTTCTTCCTTGCCTTTTGCTTATTCCCTTAAGCCAATATCCAATTTATGATTTTAAGACCCTCTTAGTTGTGTGTGGGTGTGTTTAAATGTGATACTGTGAAGCTGTGGAGAGAAATCCAGGGATTGAATATGTTTGGGGAACTATTAGACAAGATTAGGTTAAAGAGGGGAATAGCTTATAGGGTAACAGCCATTCCAAAGGGATGTGTCTTTTATTGTGTTGCTGTAGAGAAAACAGAAAGCTGTGGCCTATGCTTATGCTCTAGTTGAAGAGAGAGTTCTATATATAAATCAACAGTAAATGTTACAATATAGTTTATATTTAAATGCTAAATTGCATGAGAAACCAGCTGAATACCAGCTGAGTAACTAAGAAATCCAGGACAAAGAAAAATCAAGAGACAAAGTAGCCTGGAAAGCTTCATGAAGGAAATGGGACTTTAGTGAACCATGAATGATGAGTTAAAATTTAGATAGCTGGGAAAGTGGTTGTGGTGGGGAGTGAGAGGCTGGGGGCAGGGAGGCGAGGATAGGAGCGTGAACTAAGATAGGTTGGGACAATGAGAATGGCATATTTGCAGTGTAGGGATTAGAACTGGCTTGGAAGATAAGATTGAGAGGGTAAATTATTGCCAGATTAGTTCTGTAGGGCATTGAATATAAAGAGTTGGTAGGGTGTTTGTGGGTGCACAAACCCACAGAGAGAGGGTGTGTGGGGGTGTGGTTGTTTATGGGGAAGTGTGAGAGGAGGGGATGTAAGTTATGTGGGACATGTGAAGGTGTGAGGGGTATGTAAGAGGAAGATGTGGGGGTGTGTGTGAAGTATGTGAGAAGAGGGTATGTATCGGTGTGACAGGCTATGAATATGAGTATGTTCTCTCTAAAGCAAAAAATGTCTGAAGTATAAAAAAACCTTCAGTATTCAGAAGTGCCCAGTAGTTGTGTGGTACTCTCATATAGCATAACATCAAATTAAATATTGGCGTATTTCTTCTTCCCTTTAATATTCTACTTGGTCATCTTGTTACTTTTCATCTCAAATAACTATATATATCTGCCCTTTTTTCAATTAGTCTTTGGATAAAGCATACCTTGCCAGAATGCTAAATTTACCATGCCACTTCTGATTTTTCTTGTTAAGGCTTTTGAGTCTTGGGAATAGATGTCATATTGTGTACTATTCTTTGGCCTCTCTAGTACCCTATGGGCTGCCCATGATGGAGTTGACACTAAAGATCGGAGATTTATGCTTTAACCCTTATACCTTCAGGCCTGCTCATCTGTAGAGTCACTATGCAGTGACTCTGAATACCATAGATAAATTGTCACAAGTCTTTTAGTTGCAAGAACTGTTTACCCTGATGTATCTCATTTCATTCTCTTGTTTAATCCAGTGACTGTATCGTGAAGACGACCCCGTTTTTTCCTTCTTCCCTTTTAATGAGTTTCCTTTTTCATTACTTCTCAGTACAGACTGCTTTCTGCATATGTGCCACTCTTTTCTCTGAGTACCCTCTTCCTTCTTTATATACTTCTTTTTATACTTTCCAAATATAGCTAGAATCTTTTTCATATACTGCTTCTTCTGTGAAGCCTTTTCCAATTAATCCTTTTTATCCTTTCTAGTCTTTCTTCATATTCCTCGTATACTTTGCCAATAAGCACACAAATTGTTTTCAATAATTTTAAAATTTTTGATATGTTTGATATTCAAAATGGATTGCAGATTCCCCAAGGGCACAAAAAGACTCAACTTTTTCTTTTAATGTTTTTCCATAACGTTTTGCATGCTCTGAGCATTTAGATATGGTTGTTGTCTGAAGCTCAGTCTTCTCTCCTGTGCCCAGAACTCATGTGTAGAAAGATGCCTACCCTCCTGTGTCAAAAGTCCTCTGGTTCTAATACTTGTTGGGTTTTTTCTTTTTTTGATGTTAAACATTTGTTAGGAGGAAATTTTTTTTTCCTTCCTTTTGACAATGTTGAGTAAATGCCAATGAGTTAATATATTAATACTAATTAAATTACTTATTAAATAAGCTTTCTTCTGCACTTACCTCCTGCTGATCATTTTCTTTGTATTTTGATACTTAAATTCTAAGGACCTGAAGGGACATCAAGAAATAATTTAATTTGCTCTACTTTTTAGGTCAGGTCAGGGCTTTACTCAAATAAGAAAATTTATAGAATATGTAGCCTAAGTGCCTCTGCATTTATGTATATATCATGTATCTAATTATAAATACATTTTTTACATCTGATATGTCAATATTTTGTGAACAAAAACAAATTAAAAAACCATGCTGTTTGCTGTGGGTAAGTCCTAGCAAGCAAAAGTGTAGCTGCTTTTATGCCTTGTATTGCCTTTTCAGTTTCAGTGGAATTGAGCAGATATATATTGAAAAACTCATTATATAAATATTCCAAGTACTAAGTCCCCTCCTTAAGCCATCTGTTAAGATTTCATTTAAAAGATGAACTTGCCTCCTGCTTTTTGGGGTCACCTAAAGAGCTGCTTAAATGTCATCTTCTTGCTCTTCTTTAAATTGACATCTTATTAATTTTTCTGCTCATTCTCTTATTTCTTTCTCTCATTTGCATTCCTTATGACTTGATTTTGTTTGTTCATTGGTCTTTGGCATGAGTAGAAGAAAAACAATTTGTCGAGTGCCTTCTGTATTAGGGACTCTTATTTGTGACGGTTGGGGTTGCTTGCTCTCTGATGCAAAGTATTTCACCCAACATAGTGGCAAACTTGATCACACACTTCCCATTTGCTCTTCTGAATTAGCATTGAAAACTTGGAGCCCATGGTTTGATATGTGTTTATTCCACCACAGTAAAATTTTAATGATCGATGCCTAACTTCTTAAATGTGTCCCACCTACCAGTTTTGCATCTACTAAAAAGAAGTCATACATTACTTTTTCCACATTAAACATGTTATGTAAAGCTCAGTTAAAAGTAAACCATGCTTTGATGTAAAAAGCTTATTATGGAAAGTTGATTTTGTGCATATTCAACATATTGTATAGTTGATTTAAAGCATTGATAGTTTGCATTGTGTTGTACTTTATATTTTCAGAGTATTTCTCAACAGACACCTCTCCCTCTCCCTCCCTCCCGCTCGCTCTTGCTCCTTCTCCAGTCTGACAACAACAGACTACCATGGTTTTTTATCTGATGTTTTGGTTTATCTCTGCCACTTCTACAAATTCAAGAAAGTTGTCATTGACACATTCCTTGCCTCACACAATTAAAGTAGTATTGGTTTGACATCTTCTTTTGACATTAAGTGTTATTATATGACCATGACTTCTAAGTTCATGGTCCCCAGGTTGTCTGGTTGAGCAAGGTTTGTAGTAGATGCTTAAATGCATCCTTTCTGAAAATTATAATGATATTTTTCCTTAATAACTTACCTTCTAACTCCCAGCATCTTATATGCATTTGGTTTTATATATAGATAGTTTAGCAATAGAAGTTATACTTGACTTTCTGTAGTTTCTAGGATTTTCCTTTGTTAGAAGGAAAATTACCTTACCTTCTTGGAGGTACTTTCTAAGTACACAGAAGAGAAAGCAATAAGAAGAGTTTCAGAGAATAATTTCCAAGTACAGGGTAGGACTATTTCTATGATAGGCAAGGTGGTTTATGTGCCTTGGAATAGCCCATTTATTTGACAGCTGACTTGTAGTTTTAAGACATTCATGGTAGCTTATGATGCTCCTTGAAATGCACACATATATTATTTGTGATGAAACATTGTTTTGGATTTTTTTATTGGATGAACTATGTGATAATACCTTTGAGGAGATGATTGAACAGATAGAGTAGGCCTCATATGGCATGTTTGTAATGAGGGCATGGGACCTGTCAAACTTAGAGGACTATGGAGTATCTAGAGCAGTGCTGCAAAAGAAATATAATGCAAGCCACAAATAAAAACCATAATATGAAATTTTAGATTTTCTAAAGTTTAGTAGCCACATTAAAACTTTTTTAAAAAAGTGAAATTAATTTTAGTAATATATTTTATTTAACACAGCATATTCAAACTATCATTTCAACATGTAATCAATATGAAAATTATTTATCAATATGAAAATTATTAATGAAGTTTTTTTTTGGTACTAAGTCTTTGTGCTCCAGTGTGTATTTTACATTTATGGCACATCTAAATTCAGATTAGCCATATTTCTAGGCCTCAGTAACCACACATGGCTACTGGCTACTGTATTGGACAGCTGAAATCTAGAGCATTTGGTGAAATTGTGACAATGCCAGGAAGGTGGGGAAAGCATAAGAGGAGCAAATATGAATCTCTAAGATAGACCTTGTGAAGGAAATTCTATTCAAAATAGTGTGTATGTAGTTTTGGGAGAGAGTCTGAAATGTGTGAAATAGAGCTTTGGTAGATGATGGTGAAACCATTTAGAAGATGAGAACAGCAGAGATTCACAAAATGAAAATAGGAAATGGCAGAACTTGATAATGATCAATATTCTAGAAGAACACAGAAGTGATTATCATTTTAGAAAAACATCTTTCCCAACCAAGGGCTTTTTAGCCTAGGCTACGTCATTACATAGTTTGGAGGAGAGAGGTAGTTATTCATAATGGCACCCAAGAGAAGCCATTGAGATCAGTGGATAATATTGATCGCAGAGGAATAATGTGGATAGCAAGGAGGTGCGGGGGATGATTTATGCTAATATAGTAGAGAGGAAGAGCCTGAGGTAAATGATTGATTTTTATGAAGAACTGGACAAAGTTCTTGGTGACTTAAGAGTGAATGAAAGATTATACTGAATACTATATCAGAATTTAATGCTTAGACAGTGACTAAGAGGACCTAGTGATAGGGACCTTGGCCACAGTACATAGTGTGGTTAAGAGCTCATTCTTTTAACTTTAGTCCAGTCCTGACCTGACCGCTTAACTTTGTATTCCTTGGTAAGTTACAACCATCCAAGCCTCAGGTTCTTCATTCACAAAATGGGCAGAAATAGTATCTACTTCATAGAATTATATGGATTAGATTAGATTATGCATGTAGTGACCTTGACTAGTATGACACATCTTCCTGTTATTCCTCTTAGTTGGGACATTCAGAGGAAAAAAGGAATTGTCATCATGTTTTCTTGGAATACATGTTCATACCACGTCTTCTAAGCTGTTACCCCTTAAATCAGTTTTCAGATTTTAGCTTAGTGAAACCTCTTGATTAGTAAAGTTGATGGAAATTTCTTTACACATAATTCCTATTAAGTGAAGAAAGAACTTTCTAAGCCTTGTTTTGTGATTGGTGTTGATAGTGAAAATGAGAACAGAAGTCTGGAATTGAGTCCCAGCTCTACCATGTAATGACCTAATCACTTTGTTTACTTGGGACTTGGCTGGGATTAAATTGTTTCTCAAACTGTGGTATGAAGACCTCCAAGGATTAGAATTACTTTGGATACTGGATACAAATGCATATTTTTGGGCTCTACCTTAGACCTACTGAATCAGTCTCTGAGGGTAGACCCAAGAAGTTTTATTTTACATGCAAGTATAGCTTTTGCACATCACATCCAGTTGAAGAACCACTAGAAAGAGTGATTCTAAGATCTGGTTTGGTTAAAGTATGAATCTACTCATTGTAATATTAAAGGTCTAGAGTAGGAGTTGGATAGGAATAATGACACCTATTCCTGTTTACTCTGTAGGATTGTTGTGAGGATCAAATAAGATGTTTTTAAGTTTGTAAAAATAGGTTTAAGTGAAAAGATATTTTCACTGTAGATTGTGATATCTGAAGGACATTGACTCTTTTCTACAATGATTTCTCTACTAAGTGAATCTTGGTGGATCACAGTTCTCATTAAGTAGTGTTTTTTGTTTGTTTTTTAGAGACAGAGTCTTGCTCTGTCACTCAGGCTGGAGTGCAATGGCATGATTATAGCTCATTATAACCTCAAACTCTGGGCTCAAGTCATGATCCTCTTGCCTCAGCCTCCACAGTAGCTGGGACTGCAGGTGGGTGCTAGCATGCCTGGCTAATTATAAAAAATTTGGTTTTTGTAGAGAAGAGGTCTTGAACTGGCCTCAAGTGATTTTCCCACCTGGGCCTCCCAAAGTGCTGCGACTACAGGCGTGAGCCACCACATCTGGCCCATTAAGTAGTATTTGATGCCAGATTTCCTACTCACAAAATTATGAGCTTATTTTTATCTCCCTCATCCCCATTTAAATTTTTGCTTTTATCAGTTGCATAGAGACTAAGGATTATAGATGTTCAAACCAGATGAATATATAATTTGAAAGAAAGACTGTTATCTGTTTTTCCTGTTTCCTGTTTTTAAATTTAGTAGTATGGGATGTGTCAGTATTTTAAATATTTTTTTTTCACAATCTCTGTGACTCTTAATTGTTTAAAGTAAATTGTCCTATTTAAGGATTATATGTAGTCTACCTTTAATACTCTTTCCATCAATTAACCCCTTCTTCCCTCAGTAACAAACAAACAAAACCAACCCAGAACATAAAGCCACCCCACCATGAGGGTACTTTCTGGGGATAAAATATAATCCTCCATTTTCTTCATTTCCAGAGAGGGCAAACTACAATTGAGCACTGTAACTACTTAGTGTTAGTTAACTAACACTAAGAAGGCTTAGAAAACATTTTTATTTAATCCTTACACATAACTTAATAGAATCTCTTTTTATTTCCCTTTGGAAATAAAAAAAAAGTGGCTTATTAAAAATGCAAAAACCCAAACATGACACTTTTAGAGAATTTGATTTAGTGGGCCTAGAACAGGCCTGGAAAACAGCATTTTGGTGATTTTTGTTGGAGATTTTGCACATTGAGAAATAATTGCTCTGTGTTTCTTATGGTCTCCAGAAGCATAAATTATAAGCACTGGCTATATAACATAAATTAGGAATAGTATGCTTCCAGCTTGAAAATGAATGTATAATTGTTGCACATCAGAACTTCAGGTGTGTTTGTGTATATTTTCCATAGAAACTCAGGATGATATTCATACTGATGCCAAACAAAGGGACAGACCCACCGCCTGTAGGTTACAACTGTTTAGTATTATAGAAAACATTTTTATAAAAAAGGGAAATCACAGGATATGGCTGGCTATCAAAGGAGTTTATATTTCTCAGCCTTCCCTTTTAGGTTAATTTCAGGAATCCAGAAACATTACCAGCCATTAGAGAAAAACTGTTAAGATTATGTGGCAAAATAAATAGGGAAGCAGAAATAGAATAGACAGGCAGTGAGTGTACTGTTAAGAAAAACTATTGAGCTTTATTGTGTGCCTAGTACTGTGCTTTTGCAGACATCTTCTACAGTACTAGTATTTGCCTCTTAAAAGGATTGATTAATACTGGCCTTGCCTTCACTCCCGTGGATGATCCTTCGTTTTTGGTCCTTTTTCCTGTTTCTCATTTAAACAATGTACTCACTATTATTTCTGTTCTTCTTTTAATTTATCTCATTTTTTTGGTCTTTCTCTCTGACTTTTGCTTTCCCTTTTTATTATACAGTATAAAACGAATGCAGGAGCTTATAAAAGAAAATTTTAAATACTTAGGTACTAAAGTAAGCAAAAAAATTAAAATTTGGTGTGATAAAACCCATTCTCTTTATTTATAACAGTGATTCTGCCTTTTATTTACGCCAAAACCTCTCTTCAAGTGTGTGGTATTTACCATAAGTTGCTTACTTATATTTTAAAAATGCTAATATTAAAGGATGAGATCTTGGACTGTGTGACACCTGGAGATATAATTCTCATCAGTTTATCACTGTCATTCTCTGTATCAAATTTATGAGGCTTTTAATACCTGTAGATCTGTAAGTTCCTCTTAGGCTCTGATTTTACTGTTCCCTCTTTTTAATTTGATTTAAAAAGCAAAATTCTTTTTAATTGGAAGTTGGAGCAGGTAGGTATAAGTTATAAACGGGAAGAGTATGTGTGTGAATTCCTCCAGGAATTGACCTTCAAATTTAGTGGAAAGCCAGGGATTAGAATTATTGACCCCCCACTCATCTGCAAGCCAGCTGCTTAACTGAGAACAGCTCTGATGAATGTCATTGTTCCCCATGTCCTTTCAACTATATCTTGTCTCCATCCTCCTATCCTTTCCTCCTGTTCTTTCTCCATCTCCTCAGTGCAATTAAATGCATCACTGAGTATGAAAAGGGTCAATAGTGGTAACATTATTATTAAAGCTGCTGTGTCTCTGGATTGTTTTACTTTCTTCCATACACATCTTGATCCCAGGCTTCCATACACTGAATAGACCTGAACCTAAAAATTGGCCAGCTGTACCCTTGCTTAGTTTCTGGTATTCCAAAAGTAGCTTTTAACATGGAGGAAAGTGCCTTATTATTTAAACTCTTTGATCTTTTTTTAGTATCTTTCAGTGGCCTACACTAGTAAGAATTTTTTGCCTCATGTTTAAATCTCACAAATAGAAGACTGGGAACAGCCCCAATAATTGTTACGGTTCTATGGATCTTTGTTTTTTAAGAGAATGATGGATATAAACATTTCTGTGTAAGAGGACATAGAAGAAATGGTGTAATGGCATTCAAGGTAGGCTAACAAAAGTCACAGTTCTTTTCATGACATTTATTTTAGTGGAACATAAACAAGGTGCTGACTTTGGCAGCATATATACTAAAATTGGAACTGTATAGAAAACATTAGCATGGCCTCTGGGCAAGGATGACATGCAAATTCACAAAGAACATAAGGATATGTACTTTGTTAATTTAACTCTCTTCCACTATTGGATTTAAAAGTAAAGAGTTTAACTTTATTTACTGTTCTTTAGTTCAGCTTTTCCAAGGTAGTCTGTCGTACTCCAGAAGACTCCAGAAGACTCTTAGTCTTTGCTTAGTAAATAGGAGTTTTTCTGATTTTATTAATATCTTTTAGGTGGTTGCATGTTAGAAAATAGTTTGTTTGTTCACACAATTATCAATTATTGATTATGATCGAAGTAAACATGACATTTCAAATGAAGGTTATATTTGTGAACTTAATAAAATTTGTAGGCTAAATGTGAGTGATATGCTATACTGATGTTTATATGAAAGCTTTCTGGAGGGGGCTAGTCTAGACTATGTTGTCTATGTTCTGTGTCTGTGTCTTGTCCGTGTTCTGCTATAACTTTGATCCTTGATTACAACTGGTAGTGTTAAATTTATCATGCTTTTTTTTACTCATTTCTTAACTATTGATACAGAGAATCATACAGAGAAATATGGATATTTATAGTAAAAGCTGTTGCCTATCATATGTGTTTTGTTCCATTAAATTGTGGAGGGAAGAATCTATGTAGGTACTATTAAAATAATGCTTTGTGGTAATTAAGTAATAATTGTCTCTTAGTTAGATTTTGGGCAACATTAATATAGCAAGACTACTAAAATGTTGGAGAAAAATTTTTCTTTCAGTTTAAAAGATGAAATTTTTAAAAAATTATGAGTTTGAAAGATTTAGATTAAATATACTATGTAATATTAAGTAAAGTTGTGTGTGTTAATCTGGTTTTATCATACCTGCTACTCTTTCATAGTATCTAGACAAGCCAATATCTAAAACAATAAGTTTTCAATTTTGGTGATTGTTGAAAGGTATTGGATGGAGGCATTTATCTTTAAAGTGGACAAACATTACTTTTACAAATAATACTTTTACTTTTTTATTAAGCAGGAGGCCGAGAACTATGGACTAGATTCAGATATTCATTTGATCTAGAATGTTTATCTGAAATTTTTGGTTGACCCTTCTCTGATCTGGGGGAAAGAGTGCATGTTTTATGTTATTCTGACTTAGGGACTTTTAGAGAAAGAGTCTTAGAATTAAAGGCTTTCCCTTTGTCTCTCATGAATTAAGTAGCAAATTAGGTAGCTTTATTTTTTAGAGGAAGAAGTAATGATTACAGAAATATTATAGAAGCTTAACTGATTAGTTTTTTAAGAATTTAGGGATTAGTAGTTTCTTGGATGTGGAGCAGATGGTAAATATATATGTGTATATATATTTCAAACTTACTAAATGCAGTCATTCTGTGTTCTCACTGGTTTAAGAACTATTTGCAAATTAGAGATGATATTTTACATTTTTTCATTGCATTAACCAGTATCTTTATTTTTGTCTTAGTCCATTTTGTGTTGCTGTAACAGAATACCTGAGCCTAGGTAGTTAATACAGAACAGAAATTTATTCTCTTACAGTTCTGGAGGCTGGAAATTCCAAGACCAAGGCAAAAGCATCTCGTGTGGGTCTTCTTGCTACATATGCACATGACAGAAGGCAGAAGGGCCAGAGAGAGAGCCCATTGCTGAAATCTTTTTTTATGACAGCATTAATCCATGGCCTAAACACCTCCCATTAGGCCCACCTCTCAATACCATTACATTAGCATTAAATTTCAGCATGGGTTTTGGAGAAAACAAACATTCAAACTATAACTAAATGCCAAGCATTTTCTCAATGTTTTATTCCACTCCATTATCTCACCTATTAATAGGAGGTTAGGGATGGCGAGAGTGGTAGAATGAATGTATCGAGGCCTGAGATAGTTTGATGTTCAAAGAAAGAAGTTCACTTGTCTGATGTTAAGTTGAGGCTGAAGAAAAGCCAAATTGTGGAAGGCCTTATAAGATTTGTTAAAGATTTTGATTTTGAGGCCAAGGGCAGTGGGAAGCCATGAAATGGGTTTAAGTTGGAGTAGTACTTGATTTTGTTTGCTTTAGTAAAGAATTTGTCTGACTTCTGAATGAAGAACTAATTGAATGGGATAAAGTGGAAGCTGGCAAACCAGTTAAGGAGGCTGTTGCTATAGTCCAGAGAAAGATATTGGTGACCTGCAGTAATAGCCTTCTTAATCCTATGGCACTCACCTTCTTTAAAAAACTAGCTTAGATTTTCTAATTCTATTGCTTATGACTTAAATATGTGACCTGATTTTGTTCTTTTTTTGTTTCAATTATATATACATTTTCATTTGGCAAGTGAGGTAACATGTTTTCATTTTTTATTGATTAAGAGTGCTAGTATGAATGGTTGGTTTCTTTGTGGCTGGTAGGAATTCCTTTATAGAAGGTTTATTTACTTTCCAAGGTATCCTTACTACCTTCCAACAAGGAGTTGTTATGGCTGCTGCTCTGTATTATCAAGCAGTGAAGACTAGTATGTATTTTTTTATGCTAACTCAGGATACCTCACTCGTTTTTTATATTTCTTTATTCATCTTTTTATTTTATAAATTTGGTCTTAAGACAAAAGGCTGTTTTTTCTAGAGGCACTAACATGATTAAAAAAATATATAAAGTTCATCGTGATAAAGAAGCATACTGAAATTCTCTGATCTTTGTGATCTTCTGGTTATTTATCATTCCTGCCTTTTTACTTACCTTACAGGAGAAATTAAAAAGGCCTTAATTGAGGTTCAGCAGTATCTAAAGATTTGTGAGTTTCTCTCTTACTTTCTACTTTGTGTCTTATTTTGAAAATTAATCCTCCCATTTTTTCCCTCTTCTCAGGTTGAAGTTAGAGATTTCTCAAACTTTGGAATTACTTTCTTTTTCACTATTTCTGCTTAATACTTAGATGTCAGACTGCTTGGTACATGGTATGGCAACAGTATATATTTCACTGTATATTAGCTGAATGCAGAAGATACTGTACCTGTCTGAAAGACATAGTGTCCTCTAAGATTTCCTGTTGCATGTCACCAAAATAGACTTCCAAGTGTCCTGCCAGGAATGGAAGGGTTAGAAGGGTAGGATTTTCTCATTCGGAAGGGGAAAACACTGGGCTCCTGTTTTACCTGTTCTTTATCTAATGGAAATCTCTCCCTCATGATATTATAAGAAGTCTACTTATATTGGTTAAAATTAGAAGAAAGCAAATCTTTTCTTACAACCATTACCTTTTCCCCCCTTTTAATTATTAAAAAGGTGAGGTTGAGGTCTAGAAATTGTTCAAGCTTTTGTGACCTATCCTAGCAAAGCAGTCTTAAATGTGGTCCCAGGTGCTATTGAATTAAAAGATAAATCTGGAGTTTTGTGATTTGCTCATTTCTTGATTCCTGTTATTCTATATATCCTGTTGGTTTTAGAAAAGTGAAGTTCTTTGGTAGTTGGTGTGAAAATCAATGCTTTATTCTGTGCTACCAACCAAATTAATACCAATTTGAAGTATATTTCTGCCCAACCAGATGTCAAGTCATTCCTTAAGAGAGTGAGAACAGTTACCTTTAAAGATGAAATCTCTTGATTCTGACACTTTCATATTGCATTTTCTCTGCCTGTATATCAGTATGTCTGTGTCTGTTACTTTTAAAGAATTTTGTTCTTTCTTTGAAGTCTTTTTGAAGAAACATTATCGTGGATGTCTTATTATTTAGTTTACTAAATTGAACTTCATAACATCTTTTATTCAACAAGCCCTGTGTAGAGTACCTTATGTATTTAGGAAAGAGTTTAAGAAATGAAGTTTTTAAAAAAATTTTGTTAATGCAAAAATGTACTTTTGTATTGTACTTAGGTCTACAAATAAATGAATTAAGAAATAAGCAAGTTGTAAAGAATTTTTTTAAAGGATGCTGCTTGCCTCTTTTATAAAAGGCAATTCTACCATTACAAATTTGCTGCTGTCTTTGGGGCTCTAAAATTTTATTGAGGGTTTTTAAGAAAAAGGTTTGATGGAGTTCTTCAAATCTTGATCTGTATCAACGTAGAGATACATTTACTTGGAGCTATCTACATGGGGATAATTAGTCATTTGTGTGTTACCAGTGTTGAAATGCGTTTTAGGTGCTTGCCTTTATAATTTGTCAGGAATTAACACTAGCAATCCTTAAATAATCAGTGGTTAAATGTTAACTTCCTTAGAAGTTAACTTTTACTCTCCTTATTACACATGGGCATGCACGTAGTGTCTAGTACCACAACATACAGTGTTTATATTTTTTTTTGTTCTGTATTAGTTGTGTATTTAGTAATATAAATATATTACTTGATCTAGGTGGATGGAATCTTCTATTTTTTGTCAGACTGATAGTAAGTACTAAGTATGGGGTATAACAGGCAAGGAAAAAATTTTCCAGGAAGAATGCCTGAAAGTGTTTGTGTTTTTTAGAAGTGACTGGTGGTAGGAAGGTGCTTAGTTAAAAAAAAAAAAAAAAAAAATAGATTGATGGGGCCTAAATGTCGTATTACCAAGCAGAAATTTTTATTTGAAAATTTATTCTCTTTTCTCGTATTTCTAACTTGTTTATCAGAAGTCTTTTGGGACATTTTGGACTTTAGGACAAGTTTTGGGCAGTCTTACTTTTCATAGTGCTTAAATGCAGCCCAAGGCAGCCAAATAGGAAAGGTGACTGCCACTAGGATACGTATAAATATAGAAAAGAAAGGATACTGAAAGACCTATAATGTACTTATTATTGTATAGAAATAAATTATTAAAATGAGTTTTCAAATGGGAAGGAATTACATAACACACAAAAGTAATACAATTTTTTATTACTAGGAATTTTGCCCTTCGTAAGTTGAAGCAATTTGGTTAGAAATATGAAAAAAGCTATTGGTGATTGAGGCATTTTAAGTGATTCTGTATCCATTTTTATTTAATGTTATGGTGAATTATCACTTTACTTTTACTTTATTTAAACCACTGTAATAGGTATTGTTAATTTTATTCAATTGCTGGTTCTAAACTGCAAGGCACCACTTTGATTGAAATGTGTTTTTTTTTTTTAAGTTTCTCACTCTTGACATTGTTGGTTCCTCAAGGGTGATATTTCATAGCAAGCAGAAGTGATCTGTTTTTACTCTTTTTGTGTCAAAGTTTGATTATTTACTGAGAAGAAGGTCTGCATCTTTCCAAGTATTATAAAGCATTGAAAAACATTAATGTATATAATGTCTTTTCAGTGTAATTGAGACTTGTATTAATACATTGTTTTTAGTAGGAACTGTTGTGTGTTTCCTTAATCTTTTTAGGAGTTCTGATTTTGAGAATTTACTCTGCATCTCTTATTCTTTCAAATTTATGCCCAATTTTGATTTTTGTACATTTTTTTAAATAGCCCGTTAATTCTGATAGAAGTATTGGCCTCTAGCTTCAGTTACCATAATCGCCTCCCTCCCCCCCAAAGATGAACATCCAGTATCAGAAATCAGTTTTGCACAGTCTAAGTAAAACTTGTATGTACTTGTATTTGTTTTGATGTAATCTATCTTTTGAAAGAGTGCCAGAGAACCGCGTAAAACTATTTTAATCTTCAAACTTGGGCATTTGTGTTAGATCATTAAATATGGAATGTCTGATTTCGAATCAAAAGTGTAGTTTATTACATTTCAAAGAAGAAGCAGTAGAATTAATCAAAGTATTTACCTGAAGTATCAACACAGTTTTGCTGTCTTAATGGTAGCTTATTTATGCCAGCAGTGAAGAAGCCTGGAGAGCGAGTGGCAATGAAATCATAAAAGGTGTTTTCCACAGCTTGTTGAGAATTGAATATTTTTCCTTGCAAGAAGTGGCCCAAAGCCTGGAAGAAGTGGTAGTCAGTTGGTGCAAGCTCTGATGAATATGGTGGATGACAGAAAGTCTCCAAGTCTAGCCTCTGTAGCTTGAACAGCATTGTTTGAGCAACATGTGGCCCAACATTGTTTTGCAAGACAATTGGCCTGTCTTTACTGACCAATCACGGCTGCTTAATTGCAAGCATCCTCATCATTTCCTCCTATTGGTTGCAGTAGACATCCGCTGTAATTGACTGACCAGGTTTCATAAAGCTGTAGTGGATAATACCAGCGCTAGACCACCAAACAGATACCATTAGCTTTTTTGGATGAATATTTGGTTTTCAGCTGTGTTTGGGCAGTCCCTCTTTATGCATCCATTGTGCCAAACACTTGCGATTGTCAAAAAGAATCCATTTTTCATCACACATAATAATTATGGTGTAGAAATTGTTCGCCTTTATATCTTGACAGCAAAGAAAGGCAAGCTTCCAGATGATTTCTCTTCTGATGCTCATTTAATTCATGTGGTACCCATCTATCCAGCTTCTTTACCTTGCCAATTTGTCTTAAATGGTCCAATACTATTGGAATAGTAATGTCAGTCCATGCTGTTATTTCACTTGTAGGTTGAGATGGATTCGCTTCCACTACAGCTTTCAGCTCATGATTATCCACCTTGGTTTCAGGTCATCCATGTAGCTCATTTTCAAGATTAAAATCACCAGAATGGAACTTCTCAAACCATTGCCATGTTGTGTGTTCATTAGCCAGATCCTTCCCAAACACTTCGTTGATATTTTGAGCTGTCTGCGCTGCATCAGTTCCACAACGGAACTCATGTTTGAAATAACACAAATATTTGTTTTATCCATGATTTCATAAAAATTGGTCTAAAAAAAAATTTGAAAGATAATCACAAGCCAAACTGTGCATTTGAAAGACTGAGGATATACCTTCACAATAAATATAAAACGATAAGTGTCAAAGAGAATATCAGAGACATCAGAGATATCAACTGTCGACTAGTACTTAAGGAAATCGGACATTTCATCCTTAATAACCTAATAGCTACCCCACACATTTTGTGGCTTGTAGGCAAAAACAATTTTCAGTTGTT
>CAUYSK010084592.1:0-48864 GCA_963575035.1 Avahi laniger
TTTTTGATGAGGGCCACAGCAGGCTGATAGGTGAGCATAGCCCACAGGCTGCAGAGCCCTGTTCCCACACCGGGAACCGTGTTCCTGTGCACGGTGCTGGGGTGACCAGGGCCAAGGAACTCATCACAGACAAACTAGGCACAGGGGTTGGGTGTCCCTGCCCGCTAGGTTGATGAGGTGCAGAAGCCCGCGTGATTCCGTGAGGTAATTTCTAAAGGCTCCGCTAGATGGCAGTGTTGGTCAGCGCATGAGTCAGCAAAGGCTTCTCAGCAAACCTTTGATGTCATTTCACAGACGCGAAGATTGGCGGGGCTGGGATCAGGGAGGCGGCGGGGCTGGGATCAGGGAGGCAGCGGGACTCAGGACGAGATCACCGGTGACTAGAAATGTCCCATTCTCCCTTGCCTCAGACTTCTAAGGACCATGCAAATGAACTCAGATTCCCCTTCCATTTATTTTTAACATCCAATCTCTCCTTTACCACCCAAGAAGTGCCAGCCTGAGGGAGATAGTTGTTTAGATTGAACAGAGAGGTCGGGGGTCTTGGGTGTAGACACTGTGTCTCCCCATCCCCTACAAGATGAAGTCCAAATGCTGTAGAATGGCTTGTGAGATGTTTCTCACGCGGCAGAATTTTCTTACTTTTACTACAGTCTCTATGTTACTAGAAGGTCCTTAAATTCTGCCGTGGTGCTTTTGGGGTTCTGAAAACCTATGCCTCCAATAGGCATTAATTTTGGGAGAGGCATCCCCTGACCCATTAGGGAGATTCAATCACCATTGATTTTTTGTCATTGTCTTAATCTCACCTGGGAAGGACATAGGTTGGAGGTGGTATGATGGCCAGGCACCACAAACACCAACACATTCTCCCCTAATGGTCCCCTGTGAAATCAGCTGGGACCCCTGCTTGTGACAGAATCCAATTAAATCTACCCTAGACAAAAAGGAAACGCTATTGTCTTCAGGAAGGGCAGGGATGCAGCTGGGGAAGATTGGACAAGCAGGATTACATGATCTTTCCAGAACGTTCTTGCAGACTTATCTGTTGCCTTGGGGGTGGAAGTCTTCCATAGGAAAGAATGAATAACTTTCTCCCTCTGACAGGGGAAGAGGGGTCCTGGCTGCTTTACATTCACCTCTTACCAACTTCACTACCAGGAAGGAAAAGGCTCTTTCCAACCAGGATTTGGTTTAAAAACAATAAGGACTGACACTCTGGAAAGATGAGCACATGATCAAAATAGGGCTAGTCATTACTATTGCTCTGATTGGTCTGTCTTGGGTCATGTGCCCGCCCCATAGACTGTGACTGAGAATCTCCCACTCAAATTGCATGATTGGAGTGAGGAAGTCGAATTTTCCAAAAGGAAGGTGCTCTTAACCAAAAGAAAAAGATAGTTGAAAAGGGGTAGGGGGGAAGGGTCCTGGGCAAGCAACAATGAATGTCCACTCTCCTGCTCCCCAGGCACCTAAAGGAGGCATTTATAAAAAATAAAAGCATTTTTTTTTTAAATTTCAAAATATCAAGGGGGTACAAACGTTTTAGGTTATGTAGATCTCTTTTGTAATGCTGAGTTCGACTATAGGTGTGCCCATCACCCAAACAGTGTTCATAGTACCCATTAGGTAGGTTTTTTCCCCTCTCCTTCCCTCTCCCCTCTGGTTGATTTCCACTGAGTTTTACTTCCTTCTGTGTACACATGTGCTCCTTAGTTAATTCCAATTTAATAGCTACATGTGTAGCAAAATTAAACTCAAAGTGCCTCTTTATTACTAGATAGTTCAGTGTCGTAGTCTGTTTTATATTGCTGCATCATAGTACCACAGACTAGTTTATAGTGAAATTTCTCTTTTATAGTTCTGGAAGCTGGCAAGTCCAAGGTCGAGGGGCTCGCATCTGGTGAGGGCCTTCTTGCTGTGTCATCCATTGGTGGGAGGTGTCATATGATCGGAGAGTATGAGAGAGGGAGAAGAAGGGGGCTGAACTCATCCTTTTATCAGGAACTCACTCCTGCCATAGTTGACTCACTCCAGCAATAATGGTATCAGCCCATTCATGAGGGCAGAGCCCTCAGGACCTGATCACCTCCCATTCCATTAGGCCCCGCCCTCCCAACACCTGCATTGGGATTAAGTTTCCAACATATGAACTTTGGGGGACGATTCAAACCACGGCAGCCAGTGGCATGCAATCTTTAACACAGAGCTCTGAGTTAAGCACGGGGCTTGGGTTTGAGGATTAGAGCAGGGCTTGCTACCTCTCCCCTAAATTCAGAAGCCACAGATCAGTAGCCAACATGCTTAGGAGGAGAGAGCAGAGCTTCCAACTGCAAGGAGGAAAGAATCTGGTGAAATCACCCACTTAATAAAGACAATGAAACTTCCTGGAGCTCTCATTCCAATGGACAGAACCAGTGTACTGAGTCAGGAACCCCCTAACAGGCCTCGCCCTGCATCAACTGGTAAATGAGACCCAATCAACACCTCAGCATTCTTGTTAGATAGCAGATCCTCCCTCGGTGGTGAGTAGAAATCAGAGAGGAGTGGGTTGACTGGTGGAAGTGTTTCCTCCTCGACATTTACCCACTTTGTGGTGTTAGACCAGCGAACTCAAGTTTAAGCCCTTCCATGGAGGCCTCACTCAAGGCTACTGTCAACCAGGAATGAGACAACTCCCTTCAGTGGGAGACACCAGCCATCAAGGGAAACTCCTGAGGCTGCCTCTTAACACTCACCACTGATTTTCATAAATTCCTGCACCCAAGGAAATGGGCAGTTCTTCTTTGGGCTCTAGAACCTTCTGAAAGGATAAAATAAGACACTTGGCCCAAGGTCATAGAGTCACCAAATGTTGACCTCTTATTTTATTTCTAAAGTCAAATCATTCCTAGCCTTATAGATCAGCCTGGCTCACTAGAACAGTAAGCACCTGGGTAGCACACCCACAATGCCCACAATATAAAAAATATTCTAAATGGAAATCATATGAACTCCCTCTCTTTATTAAATTCCGCCAAAGATACTTAAGTTCCAGTAACAAAGTCTCCCTATTTTACGTACATGCTTCCATGGAGAAAATAAAATCTCTCTTCCCTTGGAGAAATCAAAGTCCAAGAGAAATTAAAGACCAGAAGTCACCCTAGTTTTCTGATTGTGCTAACCCTGCTAGAGACAGTCACGCTTCTCCCCGTCCCTGCCCCAGCCCCACCCCCATCTTTCTTGGGTCATTTTCTGCCCTTCGCTCTGCCCAGGACGCTGGTGCCCAGGACCTGCACCCCTGGAGCCCTTTTGCTAGCTGGCTCCTGACCAGGTTTAGTCACTGACAGACATTGATAGGAGACTGGCAGGTAGGAAGAGAGAAGGTAGAATATTTCTTCCAGCTTTGGCCACATTTCTAGCAGTGCCTGTGTACTTGAACAACTATAGATTTTGTTCAGCAGCCACTTCTTCCCAGTTCTAGCTCTCACAGGCTAAGATAACACTATCTCCTCTCCTTTTGAGGTGATTACAGGTTTGGGCTGATGCTTGCGTTGGGTGCTTTAATATCCTGGTTGGTTCCCCTAATCCTGGCCACACCTCTAAAAGTTCTTCCATGGAATCTTCTTCCTTTGAACCATTTGAGTTGCAGCCACTTTCCTGCTGTGACCTTAACATTCACCCAGTACCTGGCACCAGACAGCCTGGGTAGAGCAGGCAGTATTCCGGGATGTCTTCCGCTGGAGTGGACATTATCGTTTCAGCACCTGCACCATCGAATTAATTCCAGCTTTGAGTCTCATTTGTTCCCCTTTTCCAAAGGGCGTCCTCCCAAAGGCTAAACAGGACCTACGGACATCGTAGCAGCAGCCCTGGACCCCATTCCATCTAGTCACAACAACAGCATTTTCTAAAGAGCGATGATTCCAGAACACAGTATGTATTTCAGTCTCTAGACCCTTGTTGCTGTTGCCAACTGCAGACACTCACACAGATGAAGTACTATCTAGGGGAATTAGGTAGATGAGAAAGCAAAAGAAAGAAAATCAGGGTTTCAGTTTCACTGAGATCCAGTTGTGGTCGTCACTAACGCCGTTCAGCAATATTCACCCACCTTCCCCTCTCCATGCGCTTTATGTGGGGGGCGGGAAGGACTGTATTTTTGGGTCCTTTGTGGTTGGGTGAGATCCTGTAATTAATTTTGTCAGTGACTTATGAGTGGAAATGACTGGAAATGCTGCATCTATTTGGGGCTGGGAGACTCTCCCGAGTGCGCTTTCCATTTGGTGTTGTGACCTGCCGAGTTCAAAACGGTGGCTGCTTCACCTGCCCGGGTCCCTGAGTGACGATGACGAGCAGAACACCCAAGTCAACCCATCATGGACATGAAGTGTGAGAGAGAAATAAACCTTTGAGCCACCAAAATTTGAGGATTGTATGTTACTATAGTACAATCTAGCCTATCTTGAATGGTTTAAAATATGTTTAACACAGAAGCACAATGAACCCACTGACCCCTGACCTTTACCATTTGCATCTCTCCTAAGCCTTGCAGAAGCCCAACTTGAGCAACTATAGAAACTACCTATGATTTAGTGAAATATGTATTTGGTCTTCATCCCAGTTTCCTGGCATACATACCTACAGCTCCTGAAATCCTTGTAATGCAGAATAATAAGAGTGTCTTGATATTTGTACAATGACTGGTGGCTGGAGTTTCCTATGTGGCTTCAGGATGGGGGTCGGTCACTCGGAAGACCAAGGCATGATTAGAGGGTTGGGACTTTCAGCCCCACTCCTCAACCTCCCGGGAGGGGAGAGGAACAGAGAGTTGAGTTGATCAGCAATGGCCAATGGTGTAAGCAAGCACGCCTACATAATGAAGCCTCCATAAAAAGCCAAAAGACTGGGTTCCTGGAGCTTCTGGATGGCTGAACACATAGAGGTGCCTGGAGGGCAACGTGCCCATATTGGAGAGGGCGCTGAAGCTCTGCATCCCTTCCCTCATGCCTTGCACCTCTGTTCTATCTGACTGCTCATCTGTGTCCTTTGTAATATCCTTTTATAACAAACAGGTAAATGCATTTCTCTGAGTTCTGTGTGCCACTGTAGCAAATTAATAGAAACCAAGGAAGAGGTCAGGGGAACCCCCAATACACAGCCGGGTGGTCAGAAGTGTAGGTGGCAATCTGCTACTTGTAAGGAACATCGGGAGTGGGGGACAGTTTTGTGAGGCTGAGCCCTCAACCTGTGAGATCTGACACTATCTCCAGGTGCATAGGGTCTGGCTTGAATTGAGTTGTACAACACCCAGTTGTTGCCTGCTGGAGAAATGATTGGCTGCACGTGGGGAGAAACCCAGAGGGGAAGTGTTCCATGTTGACTTTTAAGAGAATAGGAAAAACATCTTTGGTTTTTCCAATGTCTCAGACTGCCCCTAGTTCATGCTTCAAAAATCCAATGAAATGCATTCAGGACCTCTGCTCTACGTTCTACAGTGTTGTCTTACTTTAGCCTTGGATTCCCCAGGCCTTTGTTGATTTTACTACTCCAAAGGCAACACAAAAATCTCTTTCCTCTACTATTTTTCCTACAGCATCAGAACTATAGTTTCCCTGAAGAGGCAAAACCTCCCGAGCATCATTTGAGAACAACTTTTTGAGATGAGGGAGGAGGAGTTATGATCACAGAAAAGCATCACACCCACCAAAGATTAAAGGGCTTGTTTTGAATTGCACTTGCTCTGGCCCAGGCGAGAGCCCTGCCCTCTCCATTTGGAATGAGGTTGGCCTGCAAGGGCTCTTTGTGGGTGCAGCCACTTCCACAGTCTAATGTCTCTGAGCATCCCAGACCCTGGGAAAGATAATTCCAATGTGGGCCAAGAAAAGATCCAAACTCTATTTATTTTAAGACCCAGGACCAGATATATGTCAGAGACCTCAGCTTTGTAATATAGGACTTGACTCTCCAATTCTGTGAATGTACTGACCTGATCAGCCATGATTACAGTTTAATAGCATTTGATGGTATTTCCATGGGACTCCAGAATGTCAGTCATCCCTCCAGCTCAGTGTTCCTTAGAAAAGGACAAGGAACAGGACCTGAATGAAAAGCAATTGCTGATGATTATTAAGTGGACTAGGACTTCCTCCTTCAATTCTTACTCTTTGCAAAAGCTGAGTGGGAGGTCTAGAAGGGCGTGGCAGCCAGCTTCCAGATGGTCCCCAGCAGTCCCCACCTACTGGTGTTCCTACTCACGTAGTCCCCTCCTGCTTTGTACCAGGATTGGCCTGTGTGACCCACAGCATGCAAAAGTGATGGCATGCCACTTATGAAATTAGGTTATAAAATACACTGCAGCTTCTGCTTGGGGTTCTTTCTTCCTCTTGGATCACTTGCCCTGGGGAAAGCTGGCTGCCATGGGTTTCGATCATGCAGGGAGCCCCGTGGTGAGAAACCGAAGCCCTCATTCACTTTCACAGCGCATGGGGAACCAAGACGTGCCGACAACCACGTGAGTGAGCTTGGAGCAGATCCTCTAGCCCGGGTGCCTGGTGCCCAGTCAATAACTTGACCACCAAACTAAGCCATGCCTGAAGTCCTGACCTTCAGAAACTAAATGAGATAACAAATGTTTTGTTATTTTTAAGTTGACACATAATTATAACATATTTATGGGGTACATAGTGATGTTTGTTTTAATCTGTCAGATTTTGGAGTATTTTGTTGCATAGAAATAGATAATAAAAGGCAATGACTCTCTGATTCCTGGGACCTTCCCAAACTTCTGGTCGCTTGCATCGTACTGGAACTTGAAGCAACATTCAGCCTTTTGGTTATGCATCTTGGGGTATGAGAAGCGTGGCCCTGGGCACTAGTAAATATGGTCCACTTATCAACTCTTTATTCTTTTAGGGGAAGGCGGTCAGAAGAATGGAAAGGGAATCAGTATACAAACAGATCTGTAATAGGGAAAGGGGGTTTGAGTATTTTCACTTTTATATATACCTATTCTAACACTACTCTTAGTCATCTGTATACTTTTGGTTGGCCAAGCTGGGCCTTGCTCATTGTACAGACAACACCTAATGTCCTTTATCCCCAGTGTAGCTGTCTATATACATAGATACAGGATGAGAATTTTCGCTTTGTAATTTTGGGGAGCAATTTTGGTTCGAGAGGGAAGTTCAGGAAGCAAGTGTAGACAAAGGCGAGAGGTCTGAGTCCTGTCTAGCCCTAACAGAGTGAGAGGTTAGACCTGCTCTTCAGAAGAGACTCTGATACACAGCCTAGGGCTCTGGCCCCAAGAGAACTGTTTGGAGTTGAGGAGGAAGATTTTTCTCCATTTTGTTGCCATAACCCAGGAATTTGGGTACCTCTAGGATGTAGAACCCAGGATGCATGCCCCAGGAGGTGGCATGTACCGCCGCCCCAACCATCCCTCAGAGAGACAGAGCAGGGTGGATTAAGTCATCAGAAGCAGGGCAGCTGAGACCCACTCTGAGTTAAATGCCCCCTTCTGAAGTACCTGGAGAGTGGTTTCTGTTTTCCTGACCACACCTTTGTTGACACAGTCCCTATCACCTAGGAAATCAGAGAAAGAAGAAGATGAAGAGAAAAAACATGAGCTTCTAGAATAAAGTGGGGAGGAACTGAACAACTTTTAAATATTACCAGGAGCACATGGAGGCCATGGTTCTGGGCCTCCAGCCACCTGCCCTAAGTCTCCAGCCTGGGCTTCTCCAGATGGTACATGTGTGTCTGACAGATCGGTGCTCTCATCACCTGGCAGAGTAAGGGAGCCAGAAGCAGGAGATGCTGTCAGAAAACAGTCATTTCAGGCAGAACTGGACACTTTTAAAAATGCTTTGCTCTGCCTGTTTAGGGATTATTTCAAGCAGTGTCCCAGGTGAAGGTTTCCTTTGTGTTAGGGCAAACCTATGGTGTGGAAAGAATACAGACTCTGTTACCTTGAATATTTACTGTTTTTTACTGGAGGTTTAAAGCATAAAGAAAAATGAGAATGTGCAACACACAAAGCAAACGATTCTTGGCTTTAGGAAAAATCAAACTAGCTTATGTTGGTTTTAGTGCAGTTGAATTGCCTTTATAATTTGACAACGAATCCCTAAAGGAAGCCTATAATTTTCCTTCTAAAATGTGGTTTTATTCCTCTATTTTCTCCTTCATATTAATTTTTTAAAAATATGAAACAGAAACTTTTATTATCAATACCAAAACCCATTTGTGGCTCCATGGTACATTTGATTAGATCCAAACTGATGTTGTTTGGTGTCTCATATTGCACCTTCAGAGAACCAAGTTTGCACTGGCTGCGTGGAGGAGCTGGACATGTCTCTCCCTGGGAATGGGACCGTCGTCGTTTGAAGATAAGGAGTGATGCACTGAAGTGAACTGAGGTTGTTTCACTTGCTTTAACAATTTTCTTTAAAGCAAAATCTCCTGGAAGCAAATAAAACAACAGTTGAGATTTACCCTATGGCATTCCACTGCATATGAGCTTCTCAAAAAATAAAATGAATCAATAAACTGGAGTTACTTTTTTACTTTCATATGGGGGAAAGTGTACATAGCTATGGTAATAGACATACTCACAAGTCCCAGAACGTGTGTATTGTGGTTAGTAATGTTTTCATACACTTGCAAATGTTGAGATAAAAGTCAGACTACTTCAGCCTTGTACTATGTATGTATATGCAAAGTTTCGAGTATTTATTTTATTCTTTTTTAAAAGCCTGTGGTTTTCAGTATGTGGTTGGGAGAACTTTTAATACTTATTTGTGGATTATTTATCTATATTTATATTTTCACCAAAATTCTTGCTTTTATTGTTTATAAAGAGATTGGTGAGGACATTGAAATATTTTTAGAAATTAAAAAGTACAGAGTAAGGTCATATAAAAAGAAAACTCTTTACATCATGCAGTGGGGATGCCTGGTACATTTGGGTAACACACATCTGATGCCTGGTCTGCCAATGATTTATTAAACACACGGTATACTGGCACTGAGTATTTAAGAATGTTTATTGTATTGAAGAATCTAGATTCAATTTAGCTGTTTGGCCACTGCATTTTTACTGTTTAGTATTCGGTTTCCTCTTCTGTAAGTTGAAAGTCTTAGATAAGACTTGTAAGACCAGGAGGAAAGAAAGGCCTATTTTTAAAAACTCTTTAAAGCAGAGAAAGTCCAGCCTCTCAGGATCAACCACCGAACAATTTCTTCTCTCTTAGCTGTAGGTCAGATCGCAGGTTCCCAGACTCGGCTGCACCCTGGAATCACCTGGGTAGTCGAACCGTCCCAATGCCCAGATCTCACTCCTGGATTCGGCCTTGGGTGTGGCCTGTGCAGTGTCTAATGTGCACCAAAATTTCAGAACCACTGGGCTAGGTCTTGTTTCGGAATCACCTGGTTTGCTTCTTAAAGGTGCAGCTGAGTTTGAGAAGCTGGGGTTTCTCATCTTTTAAGCATTTTAAAGGTGCAGCAATACTGCTAATGGCTCAGATTCAGATTCAATGGGTGTAGGAGGGAGCCCCCAAATCTTCCTATTTAACATGTTCCTCCAGCTCCTGGGGCAGGGGTTCTCAGAGCCACACTTCGAGAAGCACTGTTTAGATGCCAATCCTTGGGTGCTCATTGAAGGCTGTTTTCACGTACCTGCACCATAAGGAGCGGCTTCTCTAGATTAGGATCCAGCCTTGGGAAGCTGGAGAGGGTGAAGAGCAGAAGGAAACAAGAGGCCCTTCCTTGCAAATATCATAGACTGAAGTCTGCTTGAGAGAAATCAGGACATTGTTAAGGCAACAGGCTAAGGACAGTGGGAGAATCCCTCCAAATGCATGAAATCCCCTGTAAAAACAGACTCAGATCTGAACGGTGTAGCCATAATCACAGGGGACCAGGCTGTAGGCCAGAGTGACTGAGGCTCAAGCTGCCTGTTCCTCCCTCACGACCCTGGGTTCTCACCTGTTGACGTCAGCAAAGCGGACAGTAGCATCCTGCAGTGAACCTCTGGCCCAGTGTCCCTGGGTGGACTCATCAGACCAGGGTGCTCAGTGGGCTGGACTGTCCTGCTGCTCTGGTCCTACATGATCACCCAGTGTTCTCCTCTATCGTCCAAGACACCCATCCCATCCAGGCCTCTGAGTAATGGTGGAGAGAACCAAAGGGGTGTGGTCGGGTGTAGGTGCTGGTGCCCCGCCCAGGCTCCCTCGGCCCCTTCCATCTGAGAGCATGCTGGCCTGCTGCCCACCCACTGGTACCTGCTCCTCCGCCCGAGGACTTCCTCTCGCTCTGTCCTCACACAGTGATCCACACGTTCTCACACACAGACACACACACGCACACACCAGTGGCCCTCAACTAATGACTGACAGGAGTTGGTATCAGCTTCCCTACCTCTTGGGTGGGCTGACTCTGAGGCATGTTTCCTACGATGGCACCCAGAATTCCTCCATGGGATTAAGCTCTGATGGCAAGTACGGTGCCCTGTGTTGGCTACGTCCCTTTTTTGTCTCACTTTCCCAGTCCCTAACCAGTGCTTCCTGGTATCACATTCAAAATAAACTGTGTGCACTTGAATGTCAGTTTGGGTTTCTTCACAAACAGATGCTAAGACAGAGACATTGGGATTGCTGGCTTCTTGTAACTAATCCCCGTGTTTATAGAGCAGCTACTTCTGCATATTTAAATGTGATGCCCTTGGATAGAAAATAAGCATTATCTTTGGTTACACAGAAAGTTCCAGTGCTCAGATATTTGAACTAAACACTTTTAATTGTCAATAATACGCAAAGGAGTTCTTGAACTTTAGACTTTATATAAAGACAAAATGGTTCCACAAATTGCAAACAATTTGTGATATACATACCCAATTATTTTTGGAACAAGTAGACATGAATAAATTTAAAGTGGTCGGTAGGCTGTTATATTTAAGCTTAGTTTACAAACATCATTTCAGGCTATAGACGCATGGTATGCACTGGGTATTGTTAATCCTTTGTGCTAGGAAATTGATGCCTCCCTTAAAGGATCTCTCCTTCCCCACCCTGGTCTGCATCACTTGCTGACCCTCCTCTGGGCCGGTGCCATTCCATTGCACCTACAGGCCTGTGTTAGATCTCTCTGTTGCGGTACAGAAACAGACACAAGGTGAACTTTGCACGTACAAGTGGTTACACACAAATATTTGTTCAATACTTTCATCAGCTATTTTTATAGGTCTCGTATCCATAATTTGCCACACAGGCCTGTGATTTGGAGCACAGCAATTTATTTCCCTGCCACATACCTTGTGAAGTGACAACCACCAGTGAAGTGGCTCTCCTTTGGGGTAAAAAGCCAACTTCCTGACTACCATCTGGAAGTCCTCCATGCTGTGTGGAACATTAGTGAACATTTGCTGGTTGAACTGTGAACTTCTGGCAGGTTCAGAAACCCACGTGGCTCTGGCATCACATGGCAGGTGTGGACAACCCACGGCAAACACAGGTCTTCAGGGATATCATTCATTTGCTATATTTTCTCATCTCAGAACCAACTGAAAGGTAAATACCAGGGACATCCCAATGCAGATCAAGCTATAAGCCTCATTGCTGGTGGAGGTGGACTGAAGAATGTAGCTGGGGTCTGAACCCCCCCTCTACATCCCTTTCTGACCTTCACAGACTGCACCACCCCGGTTCCCTGCCTCTGCCTTCTGCTGAGGTCAGGCCAGCTGGAAGCATGGACAGGAAATCAGAGGTTAGAAGGCCGTGGCAGTGGGGGTGTCCCTCTCCCTTCCTGCTGGGCTTGGTTTGGGCAGTGGGCACTCCTCTGCAGGCACAACCCCTCTGTTAGGGGGCCGCTCTCATGGCTCCAGGTTCAATCAGGCTCTGGTAACACAGCTCCGCGGCCTTGGTCCTCTGGACTTGGAGTGGTAAAGGTGCGGCTGTCCCTTCCTGGTTGCTTTGATCTGCCCACGGCTCTGTATACAGCTCTCCATTAAACTCCTTTCAGTCAAACTCTGTAAGTGTGCTGTGTGTTTCCTGTTGGAACCCTGATCCACGCTCTAAGCGTACACAGCAGCTCAGAGCCATTTTTCTGATGCAAATCTGATATTGGTCCTGTGATTAGCACTCCAGAGTGACTAACCGCCTTTGGACTAAAACCCAAATCCTGTATGGTCCCACATAACCTGTTTATTCTCACATTTCCTCTTGTCGTCCTCCCCTTTGTTCATTCGGTCCAGCCAGACTGAACCTTAGAGCTGCTCAAAACCTCCTTCACTCAGGGTCACACGTAACTGTTTTCTGCCTGAAATGCACCTTCTTCCTCCTTTACCTTCCACTCTCCATCCACACCTTTGCCTGCATAGATCCTGCTTGCACCTTAGGTCCCAGCTGGGAGGTCACCTCTTCTCCCATGAGCAGTTTGGATTAGACACCTCCTTTAGTGTCCACAGCAGCCACATATTTTCCCGTAGGGCCCAACGAACAGATTTCCCTGCCTTTGCGAGCTCTCGAGTGCCCCATTGTCTTCCCAGTCCCTGGAGCAGGGCCTGGCAAAAGAGTAGGAGGAGGGGGGTGGTTGACAGTCAGTAATTACTACATTTATTCATGGTCCTGTTTCATGCAGAAATTACCTCCTGCTCAGCCTTTAACTGTGGTATATAACCAAGAACCTTGTAGAAAAAGGAATATGATGCATGATTCTCAGGTGATTGGGATCCTCTGACCACAGGTCACCCTGTGACTTAATGCAGGTAGATGGTGCACATCCACGTGTTCTCAACCCCTGGGCGACTGAGAATTCGTCCAATATATTCTCTTTTTGCAAAGATCTTAACCAGTTCTGCCATTATTGTTTAAAGTCTCAGGTACATAGAATTGGATTATGGGTTAGCTATAATCTTGGTTCATAAGGCATTCATCACTGATGGCGAATAAACTGCCACTTATTTAACTATTTTTAATAAGGACTTATAAAATATTCCTATATCCCTCCAACTCCCCAAAATCAAAATGGTGGCAATAACCTACATCGGACAATGCAGTTTTGTTCTTTCCATACCCCAGCTCGTCCTGTCTCAGTTAACCACCATTCTGGATCCTGCGGTTATCACCGTCCTGCTTTCCTTTGTATATGATTTTATTACACCCATTCATATTCTTGAACATTTGTTTGCGTTTTATTTTTAGTTTTATAAGGCCATCTTGATATAATATTATGTATTAGGTATGTAAATCAGCTTTTGGGTTTATGTTTTCACTTTATTTACATTGTTAAAGCTTATACCTATTGTTGTGTGTCACTAGTTATTTTACTCACTGCTGAATAACCTCCTGCTGAGTAAACATACCAGGTCTATCCATCCTCCTTCTGGGGACAGGCGTTTGGGCTGTTTCCAGAGCTATTGTGAACACCAGTGCTGTAAACAGTCTTGTACGTGCCTCCTGCTGTGGACGTACCAGAACAGGTCATAGTGTTCTTCAGGAACAAGCCACTCTCAGAACCTCAGCACCTCACAACTGCAAAGGCTTGTCACCTACGCTACGTCCTTTGTATTCAACAGGGAGGAACACTGATTACACCCACTCAGGGATCCAGGCTGACAAGACCGTCACCACCTCAAATGTCGACAGGAGCTGACAGAGGGAAAGAGAGCTCTGAAGAATCTGGAATCTAGATTCCAGAAGAATCTAGAATCTAGCTGATTTCCACTCAACTCGTTGGCCAAAACTAGACTTATGGCTCCATCCAACCAGAAGGGGCCAGGAGGTACATTTGACCAAAGGAGAGGGGATCCGTATATATTTGGGAAAGTTTGAATATTCAGCTTTAGAATACCAAATACTTTACAAGCCGACAATTCCTCTCCTGCATTTATATAAACAAAGCGTTTTGTGCATTGTAGTATTAATGCTGTCTTACAAAGTTACTGCTCATAATTTGATATAAGAAATCTCGTGGATTCAGTTTTTCCCACTCTTGGTACTGTCAGACTTTTAAAATTTTTGCCAATTGAATGAGTATAAAATGGTGTATCATTGTAACCCTGACTTGCATTTTTATAATCACTAATGATGAACATCTCTTCATATATTATTGGTTACATTTCATCTTCTGTGAAATGCCCATTTGTCTTTTACCTATTTGCTGCTTATTTGCAGGACTTTTTATATTCGGAATTTTTTTTATTACTAGCATATATTATAGAAATCTTTCACTTTTATGAATTAACAAGTTAATTTTAATATAGCAAAGTTTTAGTTTTCCTTCATAGTCAACGTTTTTGTGTCTTAAATTTTTCTCAACTCCGAGGTTCAAAATTAAACCTTTATGAAAATACTGGTAGAAAATATGGGTGAATTATTGAATTCATGCTAAATTATTGGGTGTGGTATGAGGTAGGGACTCAATTTTATTATATTCTATGAGGTTCAAACTTTCCAGCTATATCAAAAAGAATTCTTCCTTCACCCATGACACGACTTCCTACTGTCATGGTCTGTCTCTGGGGCTCTCTGTTCTGCTCAATTTGTCAATTTGTCTATCTTATCAACACCAGCCAGTTTAAACTCACATACCAGAGCTATTCTGATATAGAAATACTATTCTTTTACTGTACAACATACTTGGATATTTATTATTCCTATAAAATTTAGTCTTGAATTCTGTAAAATTCCAGCATTAAGCCTTCAATCAATAAATGTGCTATAACTCCCCATTTTAGATCTTTTACATATTTCTTAATTAGGGTTTATTTCACTAAAGAAATCTTACACAATTTTTGTTGGACTTAATCTTAAATCCTTGATTTTCTGATTGTGTTCTAAATAGTATCTTTTCTTAATTACATTTAGTTATTTGCTGCTGGTATATGGTTATACAACCATATTTGAATATACTATGTTTGTACCTTGCCATCTTAATGCATATTATTCCTAACAACTTGTATGTTGATTACTTTTTTATACAAATATTTTCTTCTCCTTTCTAATCTTTATGCCTGTATTTTTCTCATTTTATTGCACTTGCCAGGATTTTCAATACAGTGTTGAATAAATTAGTGAAAATTCTTTTATTTCTGATTTTAAATAGAATGCTTTTGATGTTTCCCACTTAGTATTCTACAACTACTTGTGAAAATTTTTATCACATGCTTTATCCTGTACATTTTGTGATGAGAGTTGTCAAGAACTGTGAAGGGGCTGAAATTTCACCCTGCTTGCAAGCTAGCAAGTTAGCCTGCCAATCTTATAGGCGCTGGGAGAAGACATGGGACTCGTGGGTAAGAGATGTGAGACTTTGCTCATGGCACAACAGGCAGCGTGATCCTATGTTCACGTCAGCTCCCCCTGCCCCTCACGCCCACAGGAATAACAAGGGAAGCCTAAGTAGATGGTACACGTGCAGATGCGCATCACAGCCAAGGAAACCTGAATCTTTTAAGTGGGCTGCAAAGCAAACCAGTCCAACGTTTGGTCTGAAGCGAGACATTATCTTTATTATACTGGATAGTGAGATAACTGTCTGTTTCAGAAAGAGACGCCATCTTTCAATGCTATCTTCTATATGGTGATCCTCGGAAAGAATTTGGAATGAAGGTCATGGGAACTTCTGCTCACAAGTTGTGCAGAAACAGAAGAGGTCCCTGGGGAATTATCTTTTAACAATATTTGGTTTTTGCTAATCTGTTGTGACATTTATGGGATTTCTAAAATTAAACCATCTTTGAGGTGGGAGGATTGTTTGAGGTTAGGAATTTGAATTTGAGACCATCTTTTTATATATCCAGCTTGTGTTGTCTTTTTCATACGTTTGGATGCAAAAATCACAATATTAGTAAACTAATCCATGTTTATAAGGGCAATGTCACAATTTTGTTTTCCCAAAATATTTTCCACTACATTGGGTTGGGGCTGGTCTCCTAGAATGAGTTGGGAAATAACACCTCTTTCTATTGCTTGTATTCTGTAAATTAGAATGATGTGTTCCTTGACAATTTGATAGAATTGCTCTGTAAAACCACGCAGGCCTAGTCTTTTCCTTAGAGAAAGATTTTCAACCACTGTTTCAATATTTTGAATAGGAATATTTGCGCTTTTTATTTTTGTGTCAGTTCTGGTCACTTTTCTTTTTCTGGGAATTTAACCATTTTTGTCTAAGTTTTCAGAATTGCTAGCCTGTAATTGACAGTGTTTACTTATTGTCTTTTGAATCTTTAACTGTAGCTGTGTCTCCATTTTGTGCATAGTATCGTATCTTCCTTATCTTGATCAGTCATATCAGAGGTGTCTACTGTGTTATTCAACAACCCCATTTTGACTTTGCTGGCTTATCTTATTGAAGATTCATTTTATTCATTTTCAATCATATTTAATTCATTATCATTTGAGTTTATCCTTGTTTTCTAACTTCTTGACCCATTACCTTTGAACATTCTTTTTAAATGATATTTAAAGCTATCAGCTTCACTCCCATGGGCTGTAATATAATTTTATCACCATTTAGTTCTAGGTATTTATATTTATTGATACATAGTATAAATATATATCTTGGGGATACATGTGATATTCTGATACACTCATATAAAGATCAAATCAGGGTGATTGGGATATCACCTTAAATATTTTTCTTTATGCTAGGAACACTTGAAATCTAGTCTTCCAGCTATTTTGAAGTGTACAATAGGTTACTAACTATAGTCACCCTACTGATCTCTTCAGCACTAGGACTTATTTCCTCTCACTGTATATTTATACCACTAAATCAACCTCTCTTCATATCCACCCCCTTCCTGGCCTGTGGTAACCACCGATCTACTCTCTACCTTCATGAAATACTTCAGCTACCACGTGAGTGAGAACATGTGATTTGTCTTTGTGCTTGGCTTATTTCATTTAACATAATGACCTCCAGTTCCATTATGTTGCTGCAAGTGACAGATCATTTTTTACAGCTGAATAATATTCCGCTGTGTATATCTAGCACATTTTACTTATCTGTTCATCCACTAATGAGCACTAGGATCAATTCCTTATTTTGGCTACTGTGAATAGTGCTGCAATACACATTGGAGAGCAGATATTCACTGTATTGATTTCATTTCTTTTGGATATATATCCAGTGGTGGAATTGTTGAATCATATGATAGTTCTATTTTTAGTTTCTTGAGGAACCTCCATACAGTTTCCACTGTGGATTGTTTACATCCCAACAAGTGGCGTGCAAGGGCTCCCCTTTCTCTACATCCTCACCAGCATTCCACCTTTTTGATAAAAGCCATTTGTAACTGGGGTGAGATGGCATCTCATTGTGATTTTGGTTTGCATTTCTCCGAATTAATGATGGTAAGCATTTGTTTCATGTATCTGTTGGCCATTTGTATGTCTTTGAGAAATGTTTATTCAAATATTTTACCCATTTTTTTAATTGATTTCTTTTTGCTATTGAGTTGAGCTCTGTATGTATTCTGGTTATTGATGGATGGTTTGCAAATATTTTCTCCCATTCTATGGGTTGTCTATTCACTTTGGTGATTGTTTCCTTTGCTGTGCAAAGCTGTTTAACTTGATATGATCCCATGTCTATTTTTGCTTTCGTTGCTTGTGTTTTGAGGTTTTACACAAAAAATCTTTGCCCAGATCAATGTCTTGGAGCATTTCCAGTGTTTTTCTTCTAATAGTTTCAGGTCTTACATTGAAGTCTTTAACCCATTTTTGTTTTTGTGGATGGTGAGAGAGAATGGTCTAGTTTCATTCTTCTGAACATGGTTATTCAGTTTTCCCAGCACCACTTATTGAAGAGACTATCCTTTCCCTATTGTATGTTCTTGGTGCCTTTGCCAAAGATAAATTGGCTGTAAATGCATGGATTTATGTCTGGGTTCTTTGTTCTCTTCCATGGTCTGTATGCCAGTACCCTGCAGATTTGTTTACCATAGCTTTGTAGTATATTTTGAAATGTCTCTAGCTTTCTTCTTTTTGCTCAGGATTGCTTCGGCTATTTGGGGCCTTTTGTGGTTCCGTATAAGTTTTAGGATTTTTCTTCTATTTCTGGGAAGAATATCATTGGCATTTTAATTGCTTTAGGTGACATTGACATTTTAACAATATTAATTCTTCCAATTCATGAGCACGGAATCTTTGTGTGTCTTTAATTTCTTAAAGTATTGTACAGTTTCCCTTGTATTCTTTCACTTTGATTGATTTCCAAGTATTTTATATTCTTTGTAGCAATTACAAATGGGATTGCTTTCTTGATATTTTTTCAATTGCTGTTGGCATATACAAGTGATACTGGTTTTTGTATATTGATTTTTTATTCTGAAACTTCATCATATTTGTTTTAGTTCTAACAGTCTTTTGGGGGCATCTTTATGTTTTTCTAAGATCATGTCATCTGTGAACAAGGCTAATGTGACTTCTTTCCAATTTGGATGTCCTTTATTTCTTTCTCTTGACTAATTACTCCGGCAAGCACTTCCAGTATTATTTTGAATAAAAGTGGTGAAAGTGGGAATCCTTGTCTTATTCCAGTTTTAAGAAAGGCTTACCATTTCTCCTCATTCAGTATGCTTGTTGCCTATGGGTTTGTAATATGTGGCCTTTATTATCTTGAAGCATTTTCCTTTTATACTCAGTTTGAGGGTTTTTATCATAAAGAGATATTGAGTTTATCAACTGCTTTCAATATTTTTTGAAATGATCATGTGGTTTTTGTTCTTGGTTCTATTAACACTAAGTATTATATTTATTGATTTACATATGTTGAATCATCCTTGCATTCCTGAGATGAATCCCACTTAATCATATGGAATGTTCTTTTCAGTGTTTTGTTGAATTTGGTTTAGTAGTATTTTGTTGAGAATTTTTGCATCTACATTCAGTGTTATTGGCTTGTAGTTTTCCTTTGTTGTGTCTGTATCTGGTTTTGGTGTCAGGGTAATGCTGGCTGACTTTGGAAGTATTCCATCCTCTTCAATTTTTTGAAGCATTTGAGTAGAATGGTATTAGTTCTTCTTTAAATGTCTGAAAAATTCAACCGTGAAGTCATCAGGTCCCAGGCTTTTCTTCGCTGGGAGACTTTTATAGCTTTGATTTCATTATCCCTTATTGGTTTGTTCAGGTTTCTAATTCTTCGTGGCTCAATCTTGGCAGACTGTATGAGTCCAGGAATTTTTCTACTTCTAGGTTTTCTAATTTGTTAGCATGTAGTTCTTCATGATAATCTCTAATAATCCATTGTATTTCAGTCTCAGTTGTAATGTCTTTCCATTTGACTTTACTTGGGTCTTCCCTCTTTTAGTTTAGCTAAAGGTTTGCTGATTTTATCTTTTCAAATAATCGACTGTTTTATTGTTCTTCTGTATTCTTTTAGTCTCAACTTATTTCTGCTCTAATCTTTGTTATTTCTTTCCTTCTACTAGTTTTGGGTTTGGCTTGTTCTTGCTTTTCTAGTTCCTTAACATACATAATTAGATTATTTGAAGTCTTTCTACTTCTTTGATGTAGGCGTTTGTTGTTATAAATTCCTCTTAGTACTGCTTTTCCCATATCACACAGATTTTGGTATGTTGTATTTTCATTTGTTTCAAGGCAAATTTTGTTAATCTTTTCACTGACCTATTGATTTTTCAGGAGCTTAGTTAATTTCTATGTGTGTTTTAAGGTTCTCTTATTGATTTCTAGTTTTACTTATGGTCAGAAAAGATGCTTGAAATAATTTCTACCTGTTTGAATTTGTTGAGACTTGTTTTGTGGCTTAAGACAGCAGTCCCCAACCTTTTTGGCACCAGGGACTAGTTTCATGGAAGACAGTTTTCCACGGACCAGGGGTGGGGATTGGGGTGGGGGGAGGATGGAGCGGAGCAGAGCAGAGCTCAGGCAGCGATACACGGCCCGTTTCCTAACAGGCCATGGACCAATAATGGGCTGTGGCCCAGGGGTTGGGGACCACAGGCCTAAGATATAGCCTATTCTGGAGAATGTTCCATGTGCTGATGAAAAGAATGTATTCTGCAGCAGTTGGATGAAATGTTCTGTGTCAGTTAGGCCCGTTTGGTCTAGTGTGTAGTTTAATTCTTTTTGTTGATTTTCTTTATTACTGAGAGTGGGGGTTGAAGTCTTCTATTATTGTATTGCAGTCTATTTCTCCTTTTAGATCTATTAATGTTTGATTTATAAATTTGGATGCTCCAGTGTTGAGTACATATTTATAATTGTTACATCCTTTTGCTTAGTTGACCCCTTTGTCATATAGTGACCCTTTTTGTCCTTTTACAGTATTTGACTTGTAGTCTGTTTTATCTAAGTACAGCTACTCCTGCTCTTTTTCAGTTTGTACTTGCATGGAATATCTTTTTCCATCCCTTCACTTTCATTCTCTGTGTACCTTTATAAGTGAAGTGGGTTTTTTAGGCAGCATGTAACTGGGTCTTGTTTCTTTATCCATTCAGCCATTATGCCTGTATTATAGTTGGAGGAGTCCATTCATTAATACATTCAGTAGTATTGATGAGTGACGGTTTACTGCTGCCATGTTGCCACTCGTTTCATGGCTGTTCTGTAACTCCTCTCTTCCTGTGTAGTTAAGTGATTTTCTCTGGTAGTATGTTTTAATTGCTTTTTGTTTTTAGTGTATCTGTTATAGGTTTTTGTATTGTGGTTAGTATAAAGCTTACAAAAAACATCTTGCAGAGAGGGTGTAACAAGTTATTTGTCTTTCTTAATTGATTGTTATTTTTGATAAATTTGGTCTTTTAGATTTTATACTGGAGTTATGAATGGATGGCATACCACAATTATAGTATTAGATATTCTGGGTTTGTGTGCTTTTAAAAATGGGTTTATGCTTTCCAATTTTTGCACATTAGTTTTTCTCTCAGATTAAAGAACTCTTTTGCATTTCTTGTAAGACAGGTCTGATGATGGTGAATTCTTGCTTTTTATTTGTCTGGAAAGACTCTCTACTTAATATTTGAAAGATTACTTTGCTGGATACAGTATTCCTGGACGGCAGGGTTGTTTGGTTTTTTTTTCCCCCTCTGAGCACTTTGAGAACATCATTCTGCTCCTTCTTAGTCTGTTGCCAGATGAATTGGAATTCCTTTATATATTTGCTTCTTTTCTCTTGATACTTTCAAGATACTGTGTCCTAGACCTTGCGAATCTGATTGACTCGGGGCAGTCTTATTTGTGTCAAATCTGTTGAGTGTTCTGACCTTCCTGTACCTGGATATATATCTTTCTCAAGTTTTTGAAAGTTTTCTGTTATTTTTGTGAATAAGCTTTATACCCATTGCTCTTACTCAACGCTTTTGGACAGCAATAATTCCTAGAATTGGTCTTTTGAGGTAATTTTTTATACCTTGCAGGCAGTATTTTTTCCTTTTTTCTCCTCTGTATCTTCAAATAGCCTGTCTTTGAGTTCACTGATTTTTTTTCTTTTTGATACATTCCGTTGCTGAAAGCCTCTTAGTTCAACATATTTTTTAGTTCTAAGATTTCTGTTTGATGTTATTTCCATCTCTTCGTTAGATTTCTGAATTGTTTCTACTATATTGGAGATCACTGAGTTTTTTGAATTCTTGGTCAGAGAGCTTACCATTTCATTAGAGTCAGTTACTTGCTTTGAGGTCATGGTTCCTCTGTTAGATGTATATTTGAAAGAAATAGCAATGTCTTAACATTGAAGGAGTACTTTATTCCAGTCTTCTGTCTGGTTTGTTTTGGTTTTGGTTGGATATAATTGCTTAGAGATTCTTTGTCATTTACCTGTTGAATATTTTTCCCCACTAGGTCACTACTTCCATTTTTGGCACTAGATGGCACGCGAAGCCCAGGTTTGCCTTGGCTTTACTGAAGGATTGAAGTGCTGCCCATCCTGAATGGGGGAGGTCCTAAAGACGATATCCTGGCAGTGTAAGGAGGCTTGTTAGGTGTTCGTTCCCAGGGGTGGAACATACTTCCTACAGAATAGTGCTACTGATCTGCCACTCTGCTCTGTAACTCAGCCAGAAGAGATACCAAATCAGAATATTCAGGGCTGGGGATGGTAGTTCCACCTCCCCCTGTTGTCTCTGGCTGTCCTCAGGGACATTTCTCCTGCAGGCACTCACTATTCTTCCCTTGAGGAAGAGACAGTTCTCTTGCTAGGGAACCCAAAATGGTTGAGAAGCTGGTTGTCCATCTCAATCTCACGCTTTCCAGCATGGAAAGTGAGTCAAGGGGGAGTTTTCTCATGCTTGGTGCCAAGAAGATCTGAGGAGGGGCGTTGTCAATATGAAGTCCCCTTCTTTTGCCGTCTGCTTAGAGTTTTCAGTTCTGTGTCCCCAGGAACTGTCATCTTCATATTTGAATTCTGGCATACTGCTGGTGATCATCTCAGCCCTGTATATTTATTTTTGGTTTTCTGTGTGTGGGGTGGTGGTGGTGGGTAGTGAAGTCAGCTTGCTTCTATGTCATTTGAAACTGGGAAAACCAGTTTTAGGTATTTGTGAATTTCCATTATAATTTCTTATTTAATCTAAGTTTTTAAGACCATCAGATATCTCAGAAGAAAACTTACAGGCCAGGAGTGAGAGAATACATTCAGAATGATTGGGAGGGAGGGGAAATGCCAACCAAGAATATTACATCTAGCAAAGCTATTCATCAGAAATGAAAGGGATATCAAGACTTTCTCAGCAAAACAAAAGCTAAGGGTCAATTGATCTTCAAGAAAGGTGCCAGGAATACAAAATAGAGAATGGATAGCTTCAATAAATGGCAGTGGGGAAACTGGATATTCACATTCAGAAGAACCTAAATGGACCCTTATCTCACACCATCTACAAAAATCAACTCAAAGTGGATTAAAGACTTAAGACTTGTAACCATAAATCTACTAGAACATTGGGGAAAAGCTTGACATTAGTCTGGAAAATAATTTTTTTTTTTTTTGGCGATGAGACCAAAAACACAGGCCACAGAAGTATATACAAGTAGATTGGATCAAACTAAAAAGCTTCTGCACAGCAAATAAAATCAGAGTAAAAAGGTAATCCACAGAATGGAAGACAATATTTGCAAGCCACATGTCTGATAAGGGAATATCTAAAATATAGGAGTAGCTAAAATAACAGGAAAAAAGTAACCTAATAGAAAAATGACCCAAGGACCTGAGTAGACATGTTTCAAAAAAAGACTTTCGAACGACCATCAGGTATATGCAAAGGTATTCAATATCACTAGTCAGGAAGACAAATCAAAACCACAAAGATATCTCCTTATACTTATTATGGCTATCAATAAAAAGACAAGTTAACAAGTGTTGGCGAGGATGTAGAGAAAAGGAAACCCTGTATACTATTTGTGGGAATGTAAATTAGTACAGTCATGTGGAAAACAGTTTGGAGATTCTACAAAAAGTTAAAAATATTCCTACCAAATGATCTATCCGGGTGTATATTCATAGGAAATAAAAATCAGTATCTTGAAGAGATACCTGCATCTCCATGTTTATTGCATTATTCATAATAGCCTAGATATGTAGACAACCTAAGTGCTTGTTGACAAATGAAGGTGTGGCAATTACATACAACGGGATATTCAGAATAGTTCCTTAAAGGAAATTTTGCCATTTGTAACAACATGGACAAACCTGGAGGACATTAGACAAAATGAAATAATCCAGAGACAAAGTCTGCGTGATCTCATTTATATGGAGTCTAAAACAGTCAAATTCAAAAGCAAGGAATAATTATGAACTATAGGTGCCATGTTGTACAATGTCTTATTCTTGAAAATTGCTAAACAAGTAGTTTTGCATGTTCTCACCATAAGAAATGGCATGTCTGTGAAGTAATGCACGTTAGCTTGATTTAGCCATTCTATAATACGCATTCTAAAACATGCCATACATGATAAATACATGCAATTTTAATTTATCAACTAAAAATAAAAGTCATATGTAAAAAAAAAGGAGGGAATAGTAGTTGCTGGTGGATGAGTGAAACAAGATGCTTGTCAAAGGGCACAAACTTCAGCAGGATAAATAAGTTCTGGAGATCTATTGCACAGCATGGCGTGTACAGTTGTTTATTGTGTACTTGAAATTTGCTAAGAGTAGATAGATCTTAAGTGTTCTCACCACACACACAAAATTGCATCTATTAATACGAAGTGATTATGATAGCTTGATTTGTGGGAATCATGTTGTGCTGTGTATCAAAACATCACATTGTATACCTCAAAAGGTACAGTTTTTATTTGTCAAGTATACTTTAATAAAGTTGGAAAAAACTATATGAACTTGACAAAACTATTTGGCACAGATATTTTATGGCAAGCTTCTAAAGTCTTGGTTTCCTGAGAATATTTAAGCCGTGTGTCTTAGGTATTCTGTTATAGTGACACAAAACAGACTGAGACTGGTTATAGTGAACGAATGTATTGGTTCACAGTTCTGGAGGCTGGGATGTCCAATATCGAGATGCTGGCATCTGGTAAGGGACTTCTTGCTGCATCCTCACGTGGCAGAAGAGGGTGAGAGGTGATAGGAGGAGGGGCAAACTCATCCTTTCATAATGTCGCCAATTTCACCCATGAGAGTGGAGCCCTCTTGGCCTAAACTTCTTAAACATCCCAGCCCAATACTGTTACAATGGCAATTAAGTTCCAACATGAGTTTTGGAGGGGACAAACATTTAAACCACAGCAATTGGCTTGGCTGGATATATTTTTCTAGAAAGTTACTTGTACTTTTCTAGCAAGTGATTTTTAACACTGAATGCAAAAAGAAAGTCATGTTGACTGTAACAATCTTTCTCTAAATTTTCTATTGTTGTTTAAAATCTTATTTCATAACATGGCTGGGTATGAACTTTTTCTATTCCCTCTTCTTTGGCATGCTATAGGCTCTTTCAATCTGAAGTATCCTCAGATCAGTTTCTGAGAAGTTACCACCATTTAAATATTTCCCCACCCTCCTTTTCATTGAGCTCTTTCTAGAATTCCTATAGTCCTGATGTGAACATTTATTCATTCCTTCTCATATTTCCTCAGTCTGATCTTCCAATTTGTTAAGTCATTTCTCAGCTATATCAAGTTCTGTTATTTTTCACCTATATATCATGTGCTTATTTCAGTTACTATACTTTAATATTTTTTCATATTTTCTTGTTCCAAATTATGAAGTCTCCATCTTTAATATGTTTATTAGGCAAATTTAAAATTCTCGTTCTGTTTTTCTAATATTTCTGCTTTTGATAGAACCTCTTACCCAGCGTGTATGTGCACATGTGTTTCAGCAGTTGACTCCTCAAACTTATTTTAACTTTGAGCTTATTTTCCCCTAGGGTTTTCATTCTTCATGTCTGTGAATGCTTGTGGGAAAGCTTAAAGTCCAGTCTAGGTTGCCCACGAGGAGCTCAGGGGTTGTGGAGGGGATACCTCTCATGTGGAGTGCTTCAGGCACCGGGAACTCCCATTAACCATTGCCCTTTTCTCCTCAGAGAAAAACAGGAGATATGAGGAGATATTTTTTAATCCCCCAGTCCTGGTAGGAGGTTAAGTTTGCCAGAAAGAACTGCCCAAGTTAATCCCCTATTTTTCTGCCACTTCTCAGGAGCATAGGGCTTTCCCGCTGCCCTGGGTTTAGTTGCAAGGATGCTGTTTGGCATCGTGCAGGTACTCTCTGCTCCACGGCAACAGCAAGAGAATGCACGAGCAGGATTCCAACAAGTTTGCTGTTTGTGCTCCCTACTCTCCCATAACGTGCCCTCCATTCAGTCCCTACCTCCCACCACCGCAGCCTGCCTTCGGTTTCCTTGCTTTCCTTCTTTGGCGTTTCCTGCTTTAGTTTCTCCAGTATTAGTCTTGGAGGAAGGAATGACCACCAGCTTGTTCAGCCCCTTGATAACCTCTGCTGGCTTCTCATCTGTCTTTACCTACTAAACCTGCATGCGAGGGGTCAGGTATTTCCCACACACCTCGGATGGAAATTTAAATGTGTATGGGACTCAGTGACCAGTCCCAAAGGCCAGGGCCCTTCACACCCAAACCGTCCCACTGAGGCCTGGGCCGGTCCCCCCAACATTGCACCTGCAAAGGTCTTGAGCTCCTCCTTTCTGCTTTCCTGCCCTCATCCCAAGATGAAGAAACACATGGCTTGGCAGGGAACCACATTCCTGTCACCTCCCTCCATGCCCCACACGACTGGAGATGCCTTTTCTCATGCAGTTTTAGTTACGTTGCCCTAAACAGGCGACGTGGGTTACAGAGTGGCCATGATGGGGCTCCGCCCCATATGGATTCCAGTGAGATACACATACCAGGCCCAGCCTGATGAGAATGGAACCAAGACATGAATGGGCAAGTAGCTATTTGATGAATCTAAGCCTACCTTAAACTTCACTGCATGATCCCCACCTACCCCTGAACCCTCAAGCTGGAAAACTCTCCCTAATCCACCATCTTCCAGCTAAATGTTTTTTTCACCTCCTTCTCCTCTCCCCCTTTCAAAACTTGTCTGTTCCTGGTCCCATCTTCATTTTTTAAAGAACCATCTGCACTGCCAGAAATAGATGCAAGCAGGTTAATGGCTTTCCCCTTCAACACTGGTATTTTGTCAGGTGTTACCTTGTTAAGAAATGCTCATAATTCCATAAGAGTGGTGGAAATATCTAGACGTATATAGGTAGACAGATACTTTGGAGAAAGCACATGTTAGATGCTGTTTTCTGACCTGGGGTCGATTCTTAAAGGTTACCGGCATGGAGGAGACAGCCTGGCAGCTGGGGCCAGGAAAGGCATTTGGGGCCTTTAGCACACCTGAAAGGATGAGTCTGAGCACAGGTAAGAACTACGGAGAAGCTGTGGTTGCCCATTACTAGATCCCTGAGGCTGCTCAATCCCAGACTGCACACACCAGCAGGCCTCCCATGTCTGACTACGTTCCTTGCTTGAGACACCCAGGAAGGCAGTGGGAGGAGGGCTGGTGAGACCCACACTCAGCCTTAAGCTGCTCACACCAATATGGTGGGTTGGCCATCAGCTGCCCTGGGAGTGCAAACACATGATGGCTGCAGTCACTCTTCCCAGTAGCCCCATCTGAGTGAAGCAGGTAGGGAGAGCAGGAAGATCAGTCTCAGATGTGTCATTGAACAAGGCACCTCCTTTTATTCTCCTGCTCCCCCAGCCCCCCAGAGCTGTGCCAGAACTCCAGCCGTTCCCAAAATATGCCAGGAAGCCAAATGCCACCGAATGTATATGGCCAAGTACACCACACGCTTCTCCTACCTAAGCCTTGTCTAAACAAGCCTCCTCCTTCTGAATGCATCTCAGCCTTCGCCTATGAAGCCTTCTATTGATCTCTCCTTTCTGCCCTCCCTTTCCAAGAAAGAGAACTATTCTTTTCTACTTACTGGCGATATCTATGAAGCGTAAGATGTAGAATACCTCTTGTACCATATGACCTTGGGTAACTGCTTCCTTTTCTAAGCGGAGTTTCTTAAAAGCGAGGAACCCTCCCCTTCATCTCCCCGTCCCCACTACCTAGCACGGCAGCATTCTCTGAGCTATTTCCCCAGGCAGCCAGCAGGACACAACTCTCAGGGTCCCCTCTCCTTATTCCATCAACAGGCCTGGGGGTGGCAACAGCTCCAGCTGTACTTTGTGATTTCTTTCTACTTCGCCCTTGCTTTGTAAAGAGCCCCTTACAGATAAATAAGCCTCACTCCAATTCTCATAATACAAGTGAGCTATCTGTCAGTTGAAATCTGGACTGATAAATTATAAGCTATATAAATTCTAATAATTTCTATAAGATACATTTTATAATTTATAGTACATAACTATATTTAACTTTATTCAGAATATAAGAATATTTATGACTATTTTATAAGAATATAACTATTTTATGAAGTTTAATGTTTCATTATCTATTTCTTTCAAAACATAATGTATTAAGGGACCTGTGATCCAACACGGCATATCAGAGAAAGTGAGAAGACAAAAGATGAAAAGGCACTTGACCTGTTCCAGGTGCTAACCCCACCCCAGAGACAAGCATCCTCATTTCCTGGTGGTGAGTAGCAACGTTAGCGCCCGGCCACAGCACCCGCTAAACATGGGGCCAGCCACACGTAGACTGTGGTTTCTTGGAGGAGCTGGGCCCCTGCCGGGATCTGGCCGTGCTGCTGGGGGCAGCAGTCCTACTCAGGCTCCGTGTGGCAAGATCACTGAGCAGCAGCCACTGCCAGCCCAGGCCACGTGAGGCAGAGGAGCAGGGCCTGCTGACCCGATTGTGGACCGTGCGGGCTCCAGACAGGTGCCTTCCTTCCGAGGTGTCAGAGCCACCCAAATGGTGCCAGCATCCTTATTAAATATTCAAACTTCATTTGCTGGAGCAGCATGGAAGGTGCAATTAGATTTTATAGGAAAAGATGCTCCTGAGGAGAACAAGTTCCTTTTCTACCTGATACTTTTCTTTCCCTTCCAAGTGCTTCCACGGGGAGCATCTTCCTGGAGCCCTAATTGCACCTCAGGCTGGGCTATAGCTAGCTGGGGTGTGGCACTGGCTAGGGGAGATGCTACAGGTCTCACAGGAATGGAGGGGGCACAAGCAGGAGGAGGGGGTACAAACGGGGGAGGGGGGTGAGAAGGGGTGGAGGACAGAGGCCGAGATTGTAGAAAAATAGGCTCTTGCCGTTTGGGCTGATCGGGGAAATCTTGGTTGATATTCATAAGTGTTTTACAGCTTATAGGACACTTTTCATTCTTATTAAACCCTCAGATCTAGAAGGTCAGATGAACAGTTATAAGTTAAACAAGCTTTGAGAACTTTGAGAGCATTTCTCCAAAGCTATACACTCCAAGTCTGATGACAGCTCTTCCTCCACCAGGGCACCCCTCTGGTGGCCTGGTGTCCTCTCAGCCCATCTTTTACTCCAGCCATGGTTGTCACACCAACTCTGGGTAGTGGCACAGTCTCGCGGTCCGCCCGCTGCAGGCTTCATTCACTCCTGACTCCCACACGCACAGCTGGAAGCAGCCGGGCAATGAGCAGCTAATATCCAACTAGGCCACTGTTGACCAGAGAGGGAAGACAGCTGGGAAATGAATGGTCCCCTTTCCTGTCCCTTGGATGGAAGATTCTGGAGGGTCCAGGTGAGCGTACACCTCCGTTGACCACAGTGGTGAACAGCTTGCTACCTGACACGTGCTTGTTTTGGCTTCCCCTCCTTTCCGGTTTTAGTTTCCTCACTAAATTTCCTAGAGTCACTCCTTAGACTGAGTTGCCGCCATACAAGCCCTTGCTTCAGGCTTTGATTTGTGTCTTTAACACAGACTATCAATTCCTTCTGCCACTAGGTCAGGCGGTGGGGGTAGATGGACTGATACAGAGAGTAATTAGAGTATCTGTATTTGTTTCCCATGGCTGTTAGAACAAGTCGCCACAAACTGTAGCTTAGAACAAGTTTATTCTCACAGTCTGGAGACCAGAAGACTGAAATTAAGGTGTCAGCAGGGCCGTGCTCCCTCTGAAGGCTCTAGGGGGAATTCTCTCCTTGCTGCTTCTAGCTCCTGAAGACTGTTCCTTGGGCTTGTTGCAGCATAGCTCCAAGCTCTGCCTCCACCTTCACATGGCTTTCTTGTCTGTGTCATCTTATTTTTCTTATAAGACAGCCATTAGATTTAGGGCCCATCCTAAGTCCAGGATGATCTCATCTAAAGATCCCTAATGATAAGATTAGGGATCTTATAATTCTATCACCAAACAAGGTCACAGTCACATGCTCTGAGGGTTGGGACTTTGACATCTTTTGGGGGGTCACCATTCAACCTGTTTTATATCTCTGCACAAAATATGGAAATATGCAAGCACCTTGAGCTGAGAGTCTCAGGATCTGAAAACCTAGAGCAAAAGCTAGACGAAAAGAAGGTGTGATCCCAAAGAGTGCTAGATAAGCCAGGTGGAACAGTGAAGATGTGGCCAAAGACAGAGGCTGGGAAGGCACCCAATATGCCCAGGGTGCGGGCACCTCACATGGAACCTGAGGCCAGGTCCTGCAAGTGGGAGCAAAGCATGAACACAGTTCAAGGGTAAATAGATCCCACCCAGGTTAGCCAGCGCCTTCACGGAGGAACAAAGTGTGCAAGCCTGGAATTGCGGGCTGTCCAGCTGCGGGCAGATAGGAGGCTTAATGTTCAAGCCCCAAAGAGGAAGCAGGTATCCTCTAGAGTACATGGTAAGGCTTAATGTTCAAGCCCCAAAGAGGAAGCAGGTATCCTCTAGAGTACATGGTGGCAGTGTATCAACAAGATGGAAATACAAAGGCCCTGGATATTTTTCTGGACAGAAAGTATACAATATGGAGAGCCTGGGTTGAAGGGAAAGAAATCAAAAACACAGGCTATGAGCATGGGCAGTCCAGGAGTTGGGCATTGTTAGGAACTGTCCAAAATCTAATTAAAAATATCACAACTAGAGATTTAAGTTGTATGCATTGATTATAGACACATATTTTTTAGAACTCAGAAAAGCATAACTGGTGCCTGTAATTAAACCAAAGGAAAAGAGCCAATTATATTTAATGTCTGCAAAAATGGATTTGTACTCTAATGTTTTTAATTCACTTTGTATTTTCCTGTGTCAAAGTATATTTCAACATTTTTTCATGGCTGTGGAACATTCTGTTGTATAAAGCTACTATAATTTAATCATACTACTGCTGAGCATTTAAATTGTATATCTTTTTCTATTATAAGTACTGCAATGACTTTATATACTTGCTTAATGACAAATTCTCAGTAAAATTTGCTGAGTTAAAGGGCATATGTCTATTTGTTCTCTTCAAGCCTAATCTTTTATGGAGGTAAAGTTTACATATAGAGAAACGTGTAGATCTTAATTATATACCACAATGAGTTTTAACAAAGGTATACACATATTTAACCACTTTGCATATAAACTAGTTATGTGTCACTTAACCACGGGGATACATTCTGAGAAATGCATCTTTAGGCGATATAGTCATTGTGCCATCAGAGTGCACTTACACAAACCTAAGTGGTATAGCCTACTGCTCCCAGGCTACAAATTTGCGTAGTGTGTTATTGTATTGAATACCGTAGGCAATGACAACAATGGCAAACATTTGCGTATCAGAACTAAACATCGAAAAGGTACAGTGAAAAGCATGGTATTACAATCTTATAGGACCACCTCATATTCAGCTTATCATCGACCAAAATGTCATCATGCAATGCCCGACTGCATTTCCATCACCTAGGCAAGCTCCCTTGTGCTCGCTTTTAGCAATCACTCTTTACTCTGACACCTTATAGGCAAACCCTATTTTGACTTGCATCACAACAGGTTAGGAATCATAGCTTTCCTTTTGGGCCTGGCCTCTTTTACTAAATCTAATGTTAGAGATTCATCCATATTGTCACATGTACTAGTTCATTCTTGTTATGGTTGGTTTACAGGTGTCCTCCAAGGATTGTGTCTTGGAAACTTAATCCTCAATGCAATAGTATTGAGAAGTGAGACCTTTAAGAGGTGATAAGGTCAACGGGGGCTCTGTTCACATGGATGGATTAATGCCATTATCATGGGAGTGGGCTAGCTATTGCACGAGTGAGTTTCTGATGGAAAGGATGAGTTTTTGGCACCCTTCCTCCTTGTGCTCCTCCCCTCCGTGATGACTTCTGCCTTGTTATGACATAGCAAGAAGGCCCTCCCCAAATACGGTTCCCTCAGCCTTGGACGTTTCAGCCCCCAGAATTGCAAGAAATAAATCTTTTTTCTAAACTACACAGCCTCAGGTATTCTGTTACAGTAACACAAAATGGACTATTTTTTTTTCCTCCGATTGCAGTGACTTTATTTTAGTGGCTTTTCAGGCCCCAAAAGTCTTTGGATGAGGCTCTCACCCAGTCAACCATCTTCGCTGTGGAGTCCCAATCATTTGATTCTGTTTTGTAGATCACGAAAATTCCTTCAAATGATCTCTTTTCCATTCCATTAGGTTACACATTCGGAAAGTACATCCATCTTTCTCTCATACTTTGAGGTGGCATATTCTGGTCCCCTACACTGTGTTCAAATCAGGTTGTTTCTTCTTCTCCGCTGTCATTAATGCTTTCATTATCCTGTTATTCCTCTTAGCACAGTCAGGGCATATTATCTTCTAGGTCCAGGGGTGGGAAAAGGCAGGCTGGTAACAGAAGAGAGAAACCGTCCTCCTGAGAGTGGCAGGCACCCAGGCTGGACCTGCATGAAACTGCAGGCGAACCCAACCCTTCGTGTCTGCTGGGAAAGCTTTGCCATGGATCGTACCCCACTTGATGCCAGAGGCTTGTGTCAGAAAGGCCTCAGCAGAAGCAGGAATGGAACGTGAGTTTCCAGCCTCAGGCTGAGCAGCTCTTGCAGCAATCCCCCCACACGATGCCAGTGAAGATTGCCGAGGTAACAATATCACAACAATATTAGTCTCTTCTGCTTTCTCATTCATCTTGCAACTTTCCTGCAGCCTTGCTCTCTGGGTTCCTGTCTTGTGGTTCCATGAATATGGCTGTCATCTGGCCTCCTTTGATGTTTCAGGAATATCATGTGTCTGTTCGGGATAAGCATGCTGCTGAAGCCTCAGAAAAACTATTTTCTTGCCATCGGTACTCAAATTGAGTTGGCACCAGTCCACAAAGTGTCTTGGCACACATTAATGGGAGTCAAAATGGCTGTCAAGGGAAGAATTGATGCTTTACATCTAAGCTATTGGGGGAGGTTTGAATTGTTCACATTTGTTGGAGGTAGATGAACTTCATAGTGTTTCCCAGGCTTGTTTGGTTTGACATCAGAAGTTGAAACAGTTGATTCCAATTGTTGTTCTATATTTGATTCATCTCTAACTGGAACCAATGTCAAAGTCATACTTTCTTCATCATTTATTTCCCTCCTCAGAGAAATTCTTCTTGCTTTCATGATTTGAGTCTGATGTTTTCAGCAACACCAAAGGGAAGGCAAAGCCAGCAATGTTCAGGACGTGTGCAGTTTATTTTTTCCTTTTTTTTTTTTTTTAGATGACCCTGTGCTATTCTGGCCTGAGAGACAGCACCTAGAGCCAGTTTACTTCTTTTAATCTCCAAATGGACTAAAACAATTCTTTTGTTATTTTTATGTTTTACATCAGTTTGTATTTTATTTTTATTCCATTGTAGGAAAACCAGTTTGCCCTCTGTTGATTTTAAGCCACATTATTTATTACATCATATGACTATACCGTGATTTGTGCCACTGTCCCACAATCCTGGCTTATAGAGAAGGGGCTAGAAAATCTTTTAAGTCCTAGAATGGCAGGTTCTAAAAGACTCTTCGATGTCCTGAATATTTGCAGCTTCCCAAAATTCATGATGTCAAAACCTAATTACCAATGATGGTGTTAGGAAGGTGGGGTCTTTGGGAGGCGGTTAGGTCACGAGTGGAGAACGTCATGAATCAGATTCATATCCTTGTAAAACAGGCCTAGCCTCAGAGATGCTTTGCCCCTTCCACCAGCAAAAGGTGTATCTATGAGTCAAAGAACGGGCCCTCACTAGACTCTGAATATGCTGGTTCCTCAATCTTCAACTTCCCAGCCTCCAGAACTATGAGAAATACATTTCTATTGTTTATAAACTGTCAAATTTAAGGTATTGTTACAGTAGACTGAACGGACTCAGGAAATTGATACTGAAAAGTAGGGTGAGTGCTCCTGTAACAAATACCTAAAATGTAGAAGGAACTTTGGAACTGGAAAAAGGGTAAAATCTAGAGAAGCCTCTTGAGGTCCATGCTAGGAAAGTCTACATTGCCATGAACAGACTAACGGGCGATTCTGGTAAGGGCTCAAAGGAAGAAGAGTTGCAGAGAAACCTCAGTCTTCTTAGATAATACCCACGTGGTAGTGAACAGAATGGTGGTAGAAATATAAATGGTAAAGACCAGTCTGATGAGGGCTTAGAGATAAAGAAAAGTTATTGGAAAATATAACAGGGATCACCTTCCCTCCAGAGTGGCAAAGAATTTGGCTGAATTATATTCATGTTTTGTAAAAGATAGAACTTACGAGCAATGAAATAAATATTTGGCTGAAGCAAGTTCTAAGCAAAGTGTTGAAGGTGTGGCTGGATTCTCTGGAACGCTTACAGTTAAAGGCAAGAAGAGGCTATTTAAAGATGGAGTTTTTAATCAAGAGAAGCAGAACTTAAGTTTGGGAAATTCTCAGAAATGAGAAAACATGTTCAGGAGAGAACAAGGGTGTGGTCAAATGACCATCTGATAAGGAGATTAGTCAGCAATATAAAAAGAAGCCAGGATCTATTGTCTAAGTCAATGAAAGAATGGCCCTGAAGTCAATTCAGAAGTCATCAGGGTACCATGCCCATCACAGGCCCAGAGTGTGGAGTCTATGGGCCAACATAATTTTAAGGGAGGGACTGCTATAGTGATGTCACCCCACATTACTGGCTCTACTCCTGTGTGCCAGTGTCATACTCCTTGGCCACCTGGGTGCAGCATGCACTGTACTCAAAGCTGTGGAGGTATGGTTGCCTCCACCTATGTTACAAAGGATACCTCAGAGAACTGTGAGGCCCAGGCAGAGAACCACTGTAGGGGCAGGGTCCACCATAGGAAGACCCTATTAGGGCAATGCCCAGTGAGTCAGGGGGCCAGGGTCACTCCCAAGCCCCCAAACTGGTAGAGCAACTGGCAAGAAATTCCAGACTGGAAAAGCCACAGGTACCCAACTACAATCCAGGAAAGCTGTGGTATGGGCTGCACCTAGCAAAGCCAGGAGGGTAGGGTCATCCAAAGCTTTTGGGCCTAACCCCCTCCCCCCGCTTCCGCCCCCCACTGCCATGCGTCTAGAAGGCAGGACATCAAATCAAAGATTATTCTGGAGAGTTAATGTTTGCCCTGTTGAGTTTTGCTTGGGATCTGCTACTTCTTCCCCCCACCTCCCCCTATTTTTCCCTTTTGGAATGGGAAATGTCTATCCTATGCCTGTCCCTCCATTTTGGAAGCATATTTTGATTTCATAGTACATAGCTGAAAAGCAATTTGCCCTAGGATGAATCATATCTTGAGTCTCATCAATATCCAATTTAGATAATATTTAGATGAGACTTTGGACTTAACTTGCTCTAGCATTAACTTTAAAGTCCGACATTTGGTGCTACTGGGATGAAAGGAACGTATTTTTCATGTGAGAAAGAAGAGTTTTAGGGGGCCATAGGTAGAATACTATAGTCTGAATGTTGTACCCCCTCACCCCCAATCACCAATGTGATGTTGGGAGCTGGAGCATTTGGGAGGTGATTAGGTCATGAGGATAGAGTCTTCATGAATGGGACAGGTGCTCTTACAAGATCTCAGAGCTGCCTTGCCCCTTCTGTCATGTAACAACATACTGAGATGACACCGTCTATGAACCAGAAAGGGAGCCTTTAGACACTAAAGGCCATTGCCTTGTTCTTGAACTTTCCAATCTCCAGAACTGTGAGAAATAAGTTTCTGTTGTTTATAAGCCATTCAGTCTATGGTATTCTGGTATAGCAGCTTGAATAGATAAAGACAGACTCTCATGTCTTTGCCCCTGAACCCTTTGGAAATGATATGACTGAGGGAATAGTTATCTGCTTATAGTCAGAGTTCTACAGGGTTTCTAAGTCTCCTTAGAAGCTTTCAGTCAGAGACAGCTCATTTATGCCTTCCTCCAGAGAAGGATGGCGAGGGAATAGCTGAGAGAACAGTGAATATGTAAGGTTTGGGCTTCTAGATAATAGAATTTCCCCCTGCCTGGTAATTTAACAACTCCAATGCTCCAGGGGGCAGTAACTCTGGAGGAAGTTGGTTAATTACTGCCAGCCTGAAGAATGAAGTTTCCCAAGACCCCTGTTTTCTGGGCTGCATTTCATACCAATTAAAAATGTAATCCAATGGGACTCTTTCCCAGCAAATTATCATGGACTTTGAACTGATGCTTTTAATAGATTGGTGTTTTGGTGGACTTGGTCACAGCTATAACTCCTCCTCCACAAGGTCAGCAAGATTAGATCCAAGGGGTCTGAGCCATTGGCACAGGTGGGACAGCAGTGAGGGCAAAGGAAAGGAGGAAGTTTGGTCAGAAAAAGTACTTTCAGTGGGCTTGATTTTTGGACCAACTCTATGGTCAGCAGCATCTGAAAAGCAGTCAGTCTCACTGTAAGATTTCAGTCATTTGAGTTCTTACATGCTGGACACCGGACAGAAAGATGATTTCTTACCATTCAGGATCTGGGAGTCTGTAAGGGGAAGAAATCTCCAGTCTCCAATGTCCCCACGCCTTCAATACATATGTATTCACCCCCCAGGGTCATGCTTCATCTCCCTATATTAGTTGTTCATATGAACTAAAACATTATCTGGAGTGTTCTGGTTAATAACCTACCCTCCCCAAGGGTATAAAATACTTTACATTATGATCCAGACATAGAACCCAGATAGGAGAACTAGAGCAGCAGACACACGGAACAGGTGGAAAAAATACAACCATACAGTGTTGGGAGTTGCATGATATGTAAGAAACGGCTTGGGAGATGCCCTAGTAGTATGATTTGCTCCAACAAAATTCCTTGACAAAAGTGCCACGGTGGGAAAAATCTTTAAGGATGCAATACTTTCTTGGCTTGTGATTTCTAAATGGAATTTTCACGATTATTTATGGTATAGCTACCATACCAGCCCTGTCGGGTGGAAGGAGGTTTACAGAAAGAAGAGAAACTCCAATTAAAAGAAATACCACCTCTGGTCTGGAGGATAGTGCTATAAAATACAGGATATTTGATGACTTTCATTTCAGATGGAGCCCTGCCTAAAAATTCTGGATTTCCAAAAGTACACAGAGCCATTAGGAGTTTGGATTGATAATACTGGGGAGCCTGTGAAATTTCATATATCAGATTTTAAGTAATTTAACACTGGCACCCATTTGTGAACCAAAAATCAGGGGCCCATGGTTTGAAGCGTTATGTTTACTCCTACCACAAATTCAGCACATTCCTTTCCGTTGTAAACTGGTTCAGGCAAGAAGCAGCCCTTAATACTACCTACACCTCACCAGGGATAAGATGATGGGGGAGATGTCTATCTAGCTGTCCCTCATTTGGGGTGTGGTGGTGGGTTCTGGATAAGTCCCTACACAAGTCAGATCTAGGAAGTTACCCAGGATGATCTTGGAGAAAAACATTGGAACATTCTCACCCTTGCCAACAGAAATATTGGTGATTTGAATGCCCTAGACTTTCTCAAGCCAGGCTTGAGCAAGTCATCCTTGCTCTAGGTGGGTAACAGATACATCTGACAGGCTAAGATAAAGTGTGAGAGTGACCACAGGTACACTTCATTCCCAACCCAATGCCTTGGGAATAAGCTCCTTCGGAAGGTGGCCTTGGATTGTTCAGTAGAGTTGTTCAAATGTGTAGCAAGTATCCCTATTCTAGACTGTCTTCCCCAACTCACCCTGAATGTGTCTGTTCCTCAAGATTAGCCTGCTCCCTTCTGTCACAGATGATGATGGATGGATAAGAACCCGAGGAACGTGGTGGCCTGTCCTGCCGGTGAGGAGCCCAGGAAGGAGAAGAGCACAAGGAGGAAAGGCAAAGTGAATCCCCTCACCTTCCCCAGAAAACTTGGCTGCCCATTTCACTTGGTAGTTTCCAAAATAGTTCACCAGGCCAGGCACTTTCATGAGCTCCAAATGTCAGGGCTGTAATTACTTCTCCCCTCCGAGGACCCTGACATTTACAAAACCCAACTCTCTGGGCTCAAGCTTCCCTCCAACAGTCCAGACAGCCCCCAGGAGCTCTTCTGCTCAAACATGCATTTCTGAGCACAAACATGATCACATTTATCACAATATCTTGCTTGTCAAGCAGGGACTAAAGGTGGACGAGACAGTCCTGCCTTCCTTGAGGCAGCTTATAGTCTGATTGAAGTTTGCAACCCGGACCAGTTTTCCGGTTCTCTCCGTCATCAAGATTTGATCAAGTTCCGTGGAGCTTGTCTGCAGCCCTTTTCAAATGGGCCACATGAGGGCCTGGATGCTAGAGACTTACCTTGCCACCCCAGAATTGTCTGCATTCCTTTCCGGTACAAAATGGTGAACTCCTTGTCCCTCAGCACAGTTTACTCCCAGCTCCTCAGTTGATCTCTTCCCTCCCCTCCCACAATTTTCACTCTGAAGTTATTTAATTTGGGGAAGAATTAAAAAATACAGAAATCACAGAATCCTAGTAATCTAGGTGAGAAACCAGGGGAATCATCCTAAGGAATTTTAAGTTTACGGAACCCTATTGCATCCTTAGCATGTTTTCTATGCCACGCAGCTCCCCCTTGCCATCTGCTCTGCTCCTTCTCCACAGGGCTCCCTATTAGAGGTACCCCCAACGCAGAGCGAGGAAAGCGTAGAGGTACTTCCATGTACCAGTGAAGAGCTAATGAGACTGATTAAAATGGTGCCAGATGCAATTTAATATGCTGATAGCAGATTTATAAATGATATTTACCTGTTCAGGATGGGACACCATTTTTAAATTAAGGACTCAGTTTCCCTTGTGAAAGTCACTCATCCTCCTCCGCTCCTACCATATTCTCAGTGCCACTAAACCACCGTGTGCCTGGCCATCAGTACACCGAGGGAGAGAAGGAGCCCGTAAAACAGGCCTAGTCCATCACCCAGGAGACCGCTGTCTCCTCAGAACACTGAGACTCTAAATACCCCCAGGTGATCTGCAGTGTACTAGGGGCAGGCGACATAACTTTGCTGAACTTTTAATCAAGAACCACCCCCACCCCCAATAATTCTGTGGGTATATAGGGAAAGGCAGGATCGTCTAGAAACCAGAACACACACTTCTCCTGAGGGCAGTGGCAGACACCCACACAGCACCCCCTCAAATCGGCTACGTGTGGCACAGATGCTAAAGACTCATCTTACAAACCTGGAAATATCCTTATACCTTTTTGACACTAACGGGTGAGTATTTTTCAGGGTGAGGTGACAAAGAATTGACATCTTGTCTCCCTGCAGCTATCTATGCCCTAGTTCTGAGAAATGAGTCTTCAAATAGCCAAATGGACCCCTGGCAGCTTCCTGGTCCCAATCGCACGACTCTATCACAGCACAGCTGGAGGGCTGCCCTGCTCCTCCTCAGGAATTCTGGGGAAAGTACAGGCGTTCACACACAGGGGCCTGATTGATATCCAACAATCCGGTATATGAGGTTGGTAAGGAATTGACAAAACCAGGGTCTTAGTTTATGCTCCCTCGAGGATTTAATGCAAGTGCAGGGGAACTGGGGGCACAGGAAGTGACACAGGGAGGACAAGGGCACCTGGGCAGTGGTGCAAGTTAATGCCTCAGAATTCCTCACCCAGATTGGGGGTGAGGGGAGAGAAGAGAATGTGTAGGGGTATTTACGGTCCCACCAGTTACTGGCTGAGGGCAGCTCTTAGAAAACGCTAGTTGTCTGGTGCTTTGGGTCTACTGCCAATTCCCCTGCAATTTCAGAAAAAGCTGTCGGTCCCAGAGATGCAGATACTGATAGTTGAAAGTTGGCCTCAGGTAAGCTAAAGGTCCCAGGGAAACAGTCTAACAGGTTTCTGCCCTAGTCGGTAACAAGTCAGGTGTACATAACTAGAAGACTCCCAGAAGTAGGGCCAGTGAAGGTGAGACCTTGCATGGCATGCCTGGATCTTTTTCTAACTCTCTCCCCCACACTTAGTGATCCTAGAAATCCTTCCAAGAACATAACTCATTTTATAACAAGCAGTAATTGGAAAATGGTTTCACTAGTCACTTTAAATCTAATATTCACAAATCCAGCCATCTTACGGATTCTTTAACTCATATCAGAGGATGTTTCATGTTAAACAGTAAGCTCCCTCCTGGCACATTTAAAATGACTTAATTTGCAGAGGTTCAAGAACATGTCCAGGGTGGGCACAGCTATGTGCAGAATTTCAATTTGTAATAAATTTGCTGGAATGTAATTTGATTTCTTAGATTTGAAAAAGGAGGTTGAAACATTTTTCATACATGTTATCTACCTCACTTCTAATGAAAGTCCCTGATCAGACAATGAGATACAATAAGGTTTAAACAGAAAAGATTTAGAAACAAATTCGTTTTGAGAGCTTTTGGTCAGAACGGGTCCGGACAAGGCCTAGTGTGAGTCTAAACAAGATTAGCACACATCATTCACAGAGTTTGAAGCGACTTCGAGTCTCATTTGACTACCCATCCAAGACTGTGAACACCCCTCACGACTGCCCAAGCAGCGAGCCTGCAGCAGCCATTGTTCAACACCTGATGGAAGAGAGTCCCAAGTCCCATGGGATTCACTATTATTCAGATGGTCCTAATGCCAGGCAAATCTGTCTTCCTGTAACTTCTGCCAGGGCCCTACAGAATGACTGTCACCCCCACTATGCAGGCCAGCCTGAAGGACACAAGGTGACAGTGACTGCTGCTCGCTGACGTTTGCTGTATGCTAGACCTATCCACATGGCAGCTGTAATCTTAACACCCTTAGGAGGTACTTACGAATCCCCATTTTATGCACTGAAAAAGTGATGCTTTGAGTGGAAATCCCAAGAATTACCCAAGCTCTCAGCTTGTAAGTGGTTAGGTCAAATTCGAACCGAAGACTGATTTGAAGGCCATTGTGCCTAACATGACCATCCAGCCTCCTCTTCAGAAACTTTCAAGTTCTTAAGCTCTCCCTCAGTCCCATCTCTATCTGTACTTCAGTCTTGAATATTCTTTGCCTCTGGAAATGTCCCTTGGATTATATCATGCCTAGAGTTTATCATTTGGACTGTTGACTCGTTTATCTTTGAAAGTATTATGCTGTCTCCCTAATTAGCTCTGAAATTCCCTACCACAAGAGACCATTCTCTGACCACCCTTTTTCTCTTTAGCCCACACCCTAAGCCCGAGATAGAATGCCAATTTCAGCACCAAGATGATGTTATGTGGTTCTACCTGTCAGATTCCAAGACATCGGGCAGTGCTAGATCAGCCCCCGTCAAAACAAAGTATGTATTGTGGATTGGTTGATACAGTGAAATTTAGACCCCCCACAATACATATTCTAGGATCCCAGATAACCCTCTGTGCTACGTCTTGGCTTATGGATGTCTCTTGTGTTCTAAAATTCCCTGGCATGCCCCTCCTCATTCCTTCTTAAGAGAGCACCAATAGATTTGGCATTATCATGGAAAACTAGCAATAGATTTGACAGACGTAGCTGTCCCCAGGCTTGAGCACCAAAAGGACCTCACTTGTGCCCATTGATATCTTAGATCCAAGAGGGACATCATATGTACCATGTCTTCATTTTCTGTTGCAACAACAGAATACATGAGACTGGGTAGTTTATAAAGAAAATTTCTTATACAGTTATAGAGGCTGGGAAGTCCAAGGTCAAGGGGCTACACCTGTGAGAGCCTTCTTGCTGTGTCATCCAATGGTGGAGGGCATCACGTGCTGACATGACTTATGAGAGAAGGCCAAACTGACTTTTATGATAGACCCACTAATGACTAACCCATTCCCCTCAATAGCCCATTACGTGTGGATTAGTCCATTCACGAGGGCAGAGATCCTCATGGCCTAGTCACCTCCCAACACTGCTACATCGGGACCCAAGCTTCTAACACATGAATTTTGGGGGGACACATTCAAACTATAGCACACCACCAGTTCTAGCGAGATAAGCCTGTGGGGCTCAGTCCAACTCAGGCTCCTCAGGGAGCAGGAAACTCTTGGGGACTCCTCATTTTCCTCTTGCCTAGATTGACTTCATCATCTGAAAGGCAGCAATCTTGACCATAGTGTCGATGGCAGCAGGCCAAAGGGGTAGTGGTTACTGTGCCTACACCAAGGATAAAGGCAGAGGTTTAGGTTTCCATCTAAGAGGACAAACTTGGAGGATTCGTGTCAGATGAGCCCCTGGGGACTTCTTGGTAGTCTGAATAGTCTCATTCAGTTAGGATTTCAGAGATGTGGCATTCCCATTTTACAGATATCTGGGCAAGGTCATTCTACTTTCAAAATATGTCACATAGCAAGTAAGTAACAACATCAGCCATGGGAATCAGCTGAGCCAAATCTAGGACTTTTTCAGGCCACTTCTAGTTTAGGTATCCAGTATCTTGGGTTCTGAGAGGAGCCCCAAGAGAGATTTGAGCACAAGATATTCAGAGATGAGCTGAGGGAAACACCGATAAGGGAGAAGAGAATTGAGACAAAGGGAAGAAACAGCCAAGTGGTGTCACCAAGCTCATTATCACTATGGGCAACTGAGACCACCTCACTGGGGACTTCTGAGAACCGGTAAGAGAACACACACCCCAGAATTATTCTTCTGGAGGGGTACAGGAACTGGGGTGTCCTTATGTCAATTCCTGCTGGTAACAGGCTGAGGGCTTCCAGTAGTATTAACTCTGGAGACTGCTGGCTTGCCATGCACCAGATTTCGATAGCAGAGAAAGCTCTCAAGTGAAGAGTCCAGGTGCTATGGTTGGTAGTCTATCTCGGGTGTACTGAAGTGGTAACAATGAGTGGATATGGCAGGCCACCATCTGTGTCTCACTTCAGTGGGTTTCTCACATAGAATGCCAAGTCTGGTTTCATCTATTTGAAGGGCATTGTAACATGTGCTAAGATATCCAGGCCTCAGAGCTTTGAAACCCCAGCCAAGTGGGATTTTGAGACCCTGGAGAGTCTGGCCCTAATCCCAGAGGAGATGGGCCTAGCTCAGGCCTGAGGGGACATTTGGAGACACCCAGGCACACTGTCTGCTACAAAGGCGGTGGATGAAAGGTTTTATGTTTTCTCTAGAGTTGATTTTCAGCATGAGTCTATGTCAAGAGCTGGCAAACTTTCCTGTAAAGTGCGAAGTCCTAAATATTTCAGGATTTGAGGGCCATATGGTCTCTGAGATAATCAATCTTTCCATCATAGCATGCCACAGCAGCCATAGGAAGTACATAACAGTCAGTCCTGAGAAGATCAGGACAAGGGTTATCTTAGCCAGAGGCGTGTGATCTAGCCCCAGTCAAGCCTGCAGATGACTGCAACCTCCTGAGACACCGTGAGCCAGAGCTGCCCCACCTTCCTGACCTATAGAAGCTGTGAGGTAATAAGTGTTCAAGCCATGAAGTGTTAATTTATCATGCATCAGTAGATCAACACAAGCACACAAGGAACCAACCTTCTAAGCCAACTCTTGGGAATAAGCTTTGACGGGGGCATACAAGCAGTTAGAACTCTTGTACCAGGTATATCCCACTTGTTCAAGGTACACTCTGCCTCTGCCCATCCCACACTCTTCCCTGGAAGCAGAGATGTATGCCTACATCAGTTGTGCTCCCCTTCCCCGTTTCCTGGCTGGGTTGAGTTCTTGGGGAGACTGGGCACATCAAAATAGAGAAGGGGAAGCAGGTCACCTCCAGCTGGCTATGTCCTTGACCAAAGGCCTTTGCTCCTCTCAAGGTTGCCTTTTCCTCAAACTGGCTCCTTGGGTTTTGGTGACTTCCCTGCCAGCCCCTCATACCTTTGGCTTGGGGGTGGTTAACAGCTTTGCTGGTTGTTACTCATCACTCCTTATTTCCCGCTGTGGTCTAAATGTCTTCATCCCCGAAAATCCATGTTGACATCTAACTCCCAAGGTGATGGTATTAGGGAGTGGGGCTCTGGGGAGGTGATTAGGTCATCAGGGAAAAGTTCTGCTGAATGGGATTAGTGCTTATAAAGGAGACCCTGGAAGGCTCCCTTGCCCTCTGCCATGTGAAGCTGCAGCAAAACAGCACCGTCTATGCACCAGGAAGCGGGCCTTCACCAGACACATCTGCCGGCACCTCGATCTTGAACTTCCCAGCCTCTGGAACTGTAAGGAATGTTTGTTGTTTATAAACCACCTAGTCTATCTCTTTATAGCATCTCAAACAGGCAAAAACATTTCCATCTACCATCCACGGCTTTGAGATTAACTCCCTCGGAAATCAGCCTTTTTTGAATAATGCAAGTTTGATTGCACACGTATTTCCTGCTGGGGACCTGTTGATGCAGATCCCGGGAGGTGAGCTGCCGCAGAGCTCTGCTGGCCTCAGAGTCACCCTTTGGCAGACAGCTCCCTCCTGACAGAGGTAGGGGGGTTTGGGAACTGGTCATGACTGCTGAGTGGGACAGCCTGAGTGTCCGGCACGTGTTTTATACCCTATTCTGAGGAGCAGTGTTTCAGGCCTTCCATTGATTCCCCTGGCGTCAACATGCCTGTAAAGAGCCCCCTCAAGCAGGATTTACCCCGAGGGGTGGAGAATGGCATAGCAAACTGCAGATTTTGTGAAAGTAGCTCTCAGGGGTGGAGTCTAGACAATACCTAGGCCATGGAGCCTTGGAATCCCCAGCTAGGTGCAATCCTGAGACTCTGGGGAATCTCAGGGCCTGTAGGAAGGACTTAGCTCAGTCCTGAGGGGCACCTGGGAAGGTCTAGTTACCCAGGCACACTTCCAATAGCCCTTCCGACTACAGCTGGACAAAAATAGATAACACGCCTCACCTGTCCAAAACCATTTCAACAGGACAAGTGATGAGGTATTCAGGCAGTGGTTGCAAGTGAGGCAGGATAGGGACAGAAGCAAATAGGCCCTGGGGTGTCATCCTTCTGCACAGCCTTGAACGAGCACCTGCAGAGGGGGAAGTCAGGGAACACTTATGGGAATCCTGAGGTAACCGCAGCTGCTCCTGGGGTTAGTATGGCCATTCCTTGGCCAGGCAGCAGAGCAAGCGAGCCTTCCTGTTCTCGACACCTTTAAGCAAAGGGGTGAATCTACAGGGTATGGAGTGACGGGCAACAGCAGCATCTGGGTAGAAGGGCTTGGGGACGAGGGAGCCAGTGTAACTCAGCTCCTCTACCACAGAGCTGGAAAGCATTCTCCCCTTATCAGAGATTTAGGGGCTGTCATCCTCCCTGTCCATAGTCTGGAGTCAGCACACATCGGGCAAAGAGCAGCCCCATCCTATAGGCCAGAGCCACAGCTGTGGGAGTGCTTTGGACACAGATGTGCCACCCAGATCCCCCATCAAGAACAGACTAGAGACCATGTCTTCCTGGGGAAGTTTATGTCCAGACAGGGGCAGGGGTGCAGAGGCCTAGTCATTTTGGCCTAACACCTATGGGCTAGAGTGGCTACAGAGTTCCCACAGGGTTGGGCGAGGTTCTGTGGAGCGTGCTTTATAAGTTCAGCTTCTGTGCCATCCTACATTTCCACAGGCATTGATTGATCTTGCACCCTAAACTCTATCCCAGCATCTCCTTGTGACAGGGAGAACCTTGACATATGGAAGAGAAAGTCATATCCTTTAAATGCAAGAAAATCTGGATGAAATGCAGAATTATAAAAAAATGCCAGCGGGGACTCAGAACAAATAGCACAGCAGTGACAACCGTGACTATGCCTTAAGCCTTCATCAATTCAGCAGCTCCCCAGCTCTGGCCTGAGGTGCACAGGAGCTGCCCACTGCCCCTGAACACAGCCCCCTTGGGGCATGGGGCACTGCTCCCAGGAAGCGGCCAGACCACGGTGCTCCTGGGCTGCCAGCCAGCTTCCTGTGCTAGAACTTCATTCTGACTCACTCAGCTGTGTCCTTGGGAGCCTCCTATTGCTCTTCTCCCTCAGAGGATGCTCCTATCACTGAACTGTTTAATCACCTCACTTAGAGCTGCATCACTTAGCATCACTGGAGCTTTCCTTGACAGCACTTGGAGTCTCACAGGGCCAACTCGCATGTAGGCCACCGGAGAGACAACTGTGCCAACAGCCTCACACAGCGTGTGGAGTGTGGTGGGCATGCACACCTGATTGTCTTAGTGCCCCGGTTTCTTACAAGTGTCCCCAGATGGTCCAGGCCTCCCCAGGGGTAATCAGGTTTATTCTTTTCTCTTAGAGTTAGAGCAATTGAGAGTACAAAAGTGACAAGTAAGTGTAGATTGTTCTGTTTACCTTTCTAGAGCAATTCTGTCTTGCTCCTGTGTGATTGTATTGTTCATCCCCCTTGCTCTCATGGGTTGGTTTCTCTAGAAGGAGATACAGTTTGGTGTTTATTAGGTAATCAACACCTGTGAAAGGAAGGGCAAGCAACAGAATTAGGCAGAGAAAGCTATCTGACTGCTGTGCAGGCCCAACAGAGCTTCGGCCAGCTTAGTGGGGAGCTTTGAAGCATTGAAGCAAGTACTGTCCATCTCAGTGTGCCGTGTGTGGGCAACATGGCTGTGTCTTCACAGCCCCACCTCTCAGTCACTGGATGAGGGTGGTTTCAGGCTGGCATGGTCTAGAGGGGACCACTTTCTGTACCTGGGCAGCAAGCCTGTTCTTGTAGGGGGTCTTGGTGACACAGCTGTGGCTTTCATACTTGCCCTGTGGCTCGCAGTGGACTCAGCCCCTGGGAGGTAACTCAGAAGGGCAAAAGCAGGAAGAATGACAGGGTAGGGTGCCTATTCCTTCTGTGCCCTTCCCTACAAGGCCATCATAGGCAGTGCTACGTTTTTCTATCAAAAGCCGTAGCCCCTGCTGGGTGACCCCTGCCACTTGGCTACAGTTGGGTTCTAGTAACATCCTCCTTCACACCCTTCCAGGTCCTGGTGGTGTAACTGCTCCCCCCTGCTGCTATTCCCTGGGTGCTTCAGTTCCTTTAACCCCACACCTCTACCTCTTTAAAGAGTGCCTGTATTGAAACACTAGTTAAGCCCACTGAGGTATACCTTTCTCCTGCTAGGACCCAACTAGACCTGAAAATTAAGGGTTTTGTTCTCCTGGCTAATTCTCCACTGTCCCACATTCCTGTGTAACATTCAATATCTTTTGCAAATCAGACAAAATCTGGTTTTTCTACCATATATGAGAAGATTCACGTATAATAGAATACCACTTTTATCTTTAAATCCTGATAAGCTATGAGCTACTATTTGCATATGGAGAAATGCAATATGTACTTTGGATATTAGGTTATATTCCCTAGAAACAAACCTTGAGATGAGGATAGGAACAATGACTAAGGAAAGGGTTGCCAGGAGAAACTGGTGAAGGAGTTGGAAGCAGGACAGGGAAAGTGACAGCCAAGCAGGGGTATGATTCAGACAAGTTCCCACAGGGGAACTCTGGAGTGAGTTATGACACTGACGGGTGCAGAGCTCTTCTGCCTCAGGTGGGGACAGTCACTGGCCAAGGACCCTTCCAGGGAGACTCCCAGGCACTTCTGGGTGGCCGTGCTTGCAGATGAAATGGTCCCCATCCTGAGGGAAGTCCTCCTAAGAGGTGGTGCAGATGTGCAGGCTGTTGGAGGAAAATTACACCCGAGCCCAGGAGAGGTGCACAAAAGTGGTAAGGGGAAACCGAGGGAGTGAAATTGAAATGGCAGAAGACAACCAGCTTTTCATCCCCCCATGGAAACACTAAATATGCAAATCAAAATAGCTTTGTGAGAACTTTAGTAATCAGTTAAGCTGCAGCAACCAAGCTAATGCCTAGCCAGAAAAAGCCACACTCAAAGTGATAGGAAGTTACCCAGCATTTGTGTTCACCCTTGCTTCACTCCATCTGTGAGTGGTTAGAAGGAAGCTGCCCAAAGCCTGGCTCTTTCTTTGAGACAATGAAAATGGAACTTGCTCACAATTTTTCAGCTTGTCTATGAGAAGCCTGAAGGATTGGTTTCTGTCTCACTTGACTCTGAGCACTGGTAGAAATGGCAACATAGTTTGAATATCAGTTTAAAGGCTGCTGGCAGCAGTGGCTGGTGCTGTAGCATGAGACACAGGGGGCTGTAGACCCACAGCCATCTGGGTACAGAAGGTTATGGGCAGAGCGATACAACACAACAAAGCCCTTGAGAAGGAGTGAGACTCTTAGGGAAAACCAAGACATTTAAAAGTAAACGTGTATATAACTATACATTTAGGAGCTCTGATGTCTGTTTATAAACATTGAATTGAAAAAATAGACAGTTGTATAGTAGGAAATAAATATCCTGTTTTCAGTAATGAATAGAACCACCAGAAGATCAATGAGGAAATAGGACTTGGAAAATATCACAGACCAGTTGAACCTAAAAGACACGTACAGAACACTCTGCTCAACAGCAGCACACACATTTCTCAAGCATACATGGAACATTCTCCAGGATAGACCATTGTCAGGCCGCAAAATGAGTCTTAATAAACTTATAAAAGAATTGAAATTGTAGTGTCTTTTCTGATCACAAGGGAATAAAATTAGAAGAAACTGGAAATTAAACACTCTTAAATCAATGGATCAAAGAAGATATTACAAGGGAAGTTGGAAAGTCTTGAAACAAATGAAAAAAATACACTAAGACCTATGGGATGCAATGAAAGTAAGGGAAATTTATAGCCATAAACACCTAAACCTGAAAAAGTAGCTTTGCACATTTACAAAGGTACAAATTAAACCTAAAAGTATTAGAAGGAAAGAGATTAGAGACAAAATAGATGAGAGAAAAAATGAAACTAAAGGACATGGGGAGCACTAAAGGGAGGGAAGGGCACGCCTTTAACCCGCATTTGGGTGAGGCAAAGACATAAAGTGTAACTAGAATGTTTGTACTCTCACAATACCTTGGAATAATAATAAAAAAAAGTGAAACTAAGAAGATCAATAAAGTTGACAAATCTTTAGAGTAAAAAGACTCAAAATCAGAAATGAAAGAGGGGACATTACAATTTTACAGAAAGGATTATAAAAGGATACCATGAACAATTATATCCAAGACATTGGATAAACCAGATGAAATGG
>CAUYSK010084595.1:0-21799 GCA_963575035.1 Avahi laniger
ACTATTAACACATGCAAAACATTATGGTGCTAACGTGGCTGCAGGTATAGACCCATTACAGAATAGGTATAGTTCTGAAAGGTAGGCTGGACTGCATACTCTAGAAATGAATTAAATCCCCCAGTGACTTTCTAGATAGAATTGTGAATCATAAAAGAATAGTATTGTAAAGCTAAAAGGGACCTTGGAAGTCATTTGTTATAAATCCCTTACTGTGCACATAATGAAAGAAAAAACCCAAAGATGGGAGGCGAAGGTAAATCATTCAAAGGATTACTGTAGGAAGAGCTAGAATTAGAACCCAGCTCTGCTCCGTCTAAAAGACCTGTGTTTTAAAATAAATAAATACATACTCTGTGTGATAGCCCATAGGTACTTAATGGTTTGTTTTCATTTAACAGGGATGCTTATGCATTTTATGATAAGTATTTTATAGGATTTAATTTGTTTTTACAGGCTGCTGGGTGTTGAGTGCCAGTCAAATGATTCTTAAGGTTATTTTTGATTTTGTAAGTACTTGTACACTTATAAGTAAAAATGTGTGGTTAGAATATTAATGGTTACATTTACTAAAGAAGAATGAAGCCTCAGTTCCCAGGCCCCTATTGAGACAGATAGGTGATCTTGTCATGGGCAGATTAAGACTAGGTCAAAATTAGATTCAAGGTCATATTTTAATGATATATATCCTCCTGAATACAAAGCATCTTTTCCCATGAGAGTTTAAATTGATTTTTAAATGATATCTTAATAATTTCTTCATAATTTTTATGGTTTGCAAGATTGTCTCAGTAATCTTTCCAGCATGAGGAAGATGATGATATCCAGGTTTGCCATGCTTTGAGCTGCATTACATTTCCAGAAACCTGTTAGAAGAAAAATTTCAAAGCCCAAATCATGACATCCCCTACAGCTTACAGATCTCTTACATGGCATGTTATGGATCCATGATTATGCATAATTTAGATAGAAAACTAAAGTTATTCATAGAAACTTATTAGAGACTAAAGCTGAATGAATCAATCAATTAATCAATGGGCTAAGGCAGGAATGATAAAGCAGAATTGTTTTATGCACTGTAGGATGAGTAGATTGAATGGAAGTAAAGGTGTAAAAGATATTTGTCTGTAAAAAATAGATATTTATTAGGCAGTTGTATCAGTTACTGTACACATGTAATCTCATTTAGTCTATTTACACTATCCATTTTACAGATGATGCTGAGGCTTAGAAACTTACTTATCATTGAGTTACATGGCTGGACATTTGTAGCACCTGTATTCACCACTATTTCCTGTCCAAAGCCCATGCTCTTTCCACTAAATCATGCAACCGATGTGTGCTCTATGAGCAGACCACCTGGGTACAACACTGTCATTGATGTACTCCATTAACAAAAGGCAAAATTGAATATGGGTTTGGGACTCTAGAACATACTCATAGGATTCTATTGGTTTTGTAATTTCTTTTTTTTTTCTTTGTGCCATACACATATTTTATAAATATCGTTCTTATCCATTCAATAATTAATAGAACACCAACAACAAAACTCAGGGTTTTGAGGGTTTGTGGAACTCGGTGTTTAAGTTGATGCTAAACAGCTATTTTTTTTTTATTATTCCAACGTATTGTGAGGGTACAAACATTCCAGTTACACTTTATGTCTTTGCCTGCATTTGGGTGAGGTTTTGTAACTTCTGATGTGCTTCCCATACTAGTTTTAGCTTACTTGTTCTCTCTGTTTGCATTGGTAAGCACTAATTCAGTTGCAAATGATAAAAAACCCAGCTTCAATTGGCTTAAGCCAACAAGTTTCATCTATATGAAAAACCCAAGGGTTTTGGCTTTAGACTTAAATGAATCAAGGGACTCAGGCAATATGAGAGGACCTGAATTTTTGTCATTTCTCTCTTGTGCATGTCTTTTATTGATTAGATTTTGAGGAACTTCCTGGTGACACAATGGCTGCCAGCAGGTCCTGGCTTTCTTCACCATATGTCTAACCTAGTGGGGTAAAGGGAAGGATAGATCTTCTTCTCTAACATGAGTGCTGGGTGTGGTGCACATGGGCTTGAATTGAGAATAAACAGATTCCAGAAACAATGACAGAGGGAGGTGATGCTCAGTTGGCCAGGCTGGATCCACCACATTCCCATTACTGAAGAAGGGGAGGGAGACATCACCAGAGTCACATGGTAGTACGGTTGTGTGATTCCCCCAGGGAAAATATATACTGTATTCAGAAAAAGAAGGTTAATGTTTGCTAAGTGTCAAAAAACAAGACATTTTCACTACAGTCCAGAATTAGGAAGAAAGTAGAAATATTTGTTACAAAAAAAAAATCCCTGTGCAAATGTACCAAAACAATAGGTATTTGCCAATAACAGTGACAAACCGTCATAGATAGTTTAAAACCAAGTAAACTTTTGATAAAAAACGTATCATGATCATGCTTCTGGATGTTCAGCTCATACATGATGAGTGAGAACCACTTTGAATATAAGGAATCTCGATACAGAATATCACCCAAAGACAGGCAACAGGTTAAAGAGACCTACAACACAAGTCCTGTCTCCAGTAGATTGACAGTCAATGTCACCATGGTAATGATATGGAGATTGGCCCCAATACTGGCTAGCCTCACCTGGTTGCCATGGAAATGGAATTTCCGGGTACTACCTTTTGGAAAATGTATTCAGAACTTAGAGCCAGTAAGTCTGTTATATGAGTCAGTGAGCACTACACTCACCATGGGTCTTGAAAGAAGGCTTGCCTTTTCGGTGTGAAAGTACGTATGTAACACTCCATAATGAGACATCTACTTGGGCTCTTTAACCAAAGTGATATGTCTCATACATAATCACCATTTTTAATGATAATGCTTTTTATTTTCTTCCAACAATATCTTAAAGATATATTTTGAAATCATTTTTCAGAAATTGTTGTTTAAAATTATTTTTTGTGAACAATCTAATAAAACTTAATACCACCAGTAGTCAAAAGTAAGCAAAAGCAAAGATTAAATAAAAAGTCTGGAATAATCCTAACGTCACTTGAAATTAAGCAAATTGCTTAAAACTAATAAAAAGTGAGTACATTTTAACCATGCCCTACTGAATAATAATAATGACAAAAAAGAAGATGATGATGATGGTGATGATAATTGTTAATACATGCCTATTATGTCAAGAAATGTACAAAAATCTTCCATGTATTAATTCTGTACTGAGGTACAGTTAAGCTTCTATAACAGAGAAATCCCCAATTCTCAGTGGTTTAAGACAATAGTAGTTTATTATTGCTCATGTGAAGGCCTAAACAGGTGTCTTATAGGTGGGTGACTGTCTTACAAGCTAAGATTCAAAGACCCAGGCTCCTTATTTCTCAAGAGTTCGCCCAAAAGAGAAAAGTGTGGAGGATTGCCTGAGGGAGATATTTGGACCAGGTCTGGAAGTGGGACATTTTATCTCCATTCAAAATCACATGGTCACACCTGATTGCAAAGGAGGCAGAGATTTGGGATCTCACCGTATGTCCAGTTTGGGGGAATGCACATAGCTGACTCATCTAAACCCAGGCAGGTTTTAATCCATACAACTACCTTAATCCCAAGATGGTTCTTTATATTATCTCTTGGAGTTCTCAAGTACAGAACAACTTCATGATAACAACTCTCTAACCAACATGTATAATAAAAATGTTTCATAGTGGAACATATTGCTTGGATTTTATAAAAAAATTTCAAAACATCTATTAGCATTTCATGGAACACAGTTTGAAAAATGTTGCATTTTTATGTCTCTTCCTCAGTAAATATTCATGTAGAAATATAAGTGTGTGCAGTGTGTGTGTGTATATATATATATATATATATATATATATATATATATATATATTCTGATGTCTGGTGTCCTGAGTTTGGGAAGGAAAGCACTAACTGAGCTTTGAGTGGTATCAAAAATATTAGTCCAAGTCTATCCACAGCCATTTTTCTTATCTTTCCTATAACCTTTGTGACATGTGGTCAAGGTCAGAGGGACAATCTGTATCAATGGACATGAGCAAAGCTAAATGATCATCTTGGTCTCGTTAGCGCAGGTGTCGGTGAGCTGATCAATTACAAACAGGTTCCCCGATACTGTGAGGAAAGAACTTAATCATCATAGACACTTCTTAAAGATGTCACGCCAGTCTGACAATTTTATCCATGAAAAATAGCAGAATATATAGGCTTAAAGTGAACAGATTGCTAAATTATTGTACCCTGATTTCCAATAAAATTCTTTTTTATCATCATCTTTATGGCAACATTGAAAAAGAAAAGAGAAGGAAGAAAATATTTTACTGTTTACATTGAAGGCATATTATTTTTCCTCACTTTATAAGAGAAGAGTCTATGTCATACATACAAGCTTTCCAGCCAAAGTCAGCCTAAAAGAAAAGAGGTAGCATCGCATAATAGGAAGTGGCACAGATATGGCATCAGAAGACTGTGGGTCAGTTCTATTACCAGTACGACCTTGGGCAGGTCACTTCATCTCTCTGGGACTCCATCTTCTCAATTGCAAAATGAAGTCAAAAAGATCTCTGCCTGCCTCCCAGGTCTGATGTGAGAGTTAAATGTGTGCGAAAGTATTTTGTCAAATACAAATTGCAAGAACACAAAAATGCATATATGTAGAACAATATTTCAACATGCAAGGGGAAAAATACTTTCTATTATTTCATAAGTAAGCCATTTGTTTTATTCCCTGATCTTTGTTTTTCAAAACTATTAAGGCCACTATGTAATATAGTGAAGTGGCAGAGCAGAGCATGTGGCAACAGAGAAACCAGCTCTCCAGTGCTACTTGTGTGACCTTCCTTGAACCAGCTTTTTATCCTCCCAGCAACTTAAACTCCCCATGTGAATTGAGGAAAATAATACATTTCTCATAAAGTAATTATGAGGATTAAATGAGATAACATATGTAAAATGCTTCACATAGTGCCTGGCACATAATAAATACTGACAGTTTATTGTGTCTATTATCAGGGAAGGGTATTAGATGCTATTTACCTAGGGCTTGCTTCTCCCAGCTTCCCACCCTGCAGAGTTTCCTATGATTATCAAAAAAGCAATACCAAGCAGGACAGAAATCTGTGGTTCACTGTGAAAATAAAGGATTTCAGGGAGAAATGGGAATCTGGTTTGGGAGAACTGGTCTCTCTGGCCCACAGTGGTCTCACCAAGGCCCCTGACTTGATACAAATTGCTCATAACTGCTCAGCATGATACTTACTTGACTCCCAGAACCCTTCTTTTGAAATCTTTATAATACATGCGTAAAAGCCCTTCTTCTGGCTATTAGACCAAGACATCTTCTGAAAGAAATTCTCTTTGTTGCAACTCAATGGAACATTAAAAATAAGGTATCTCTTGAGAAGTTTCTTCATGATGTTACAGAATTGCAGCACCCTATGCCCAAGTGAACCAGGGATGACAAATTCAAACACTAGATGGCCTGGGCAAGTAATATAACCAAGTGAAGTAGGGCTTATATTTGAAACATATATGTTCTTTTTTAGCAAATTACAACCAAAGGGACATTCTTCATTTTAAAAAGAAATGTGCTCTTTCCGTTAATTTTTGAAATTTGTGCATGTCTTGGATGTTTCTTTTCTCTCACTTTAAGAAAATCAACAATAAGCACAGGGAAGTAGAACTAGCATTTAGTCCTGATGTTGGGGGCAGATTACGATGGAGACTGTGACAAATGGAAGAAAGGACATGACTTCTTCAGTGGAGAGACCATTTTGTTCTGTTCAATGGCTGTCATGTAAGAATGTGAAACTGAGATTAAGTCTTCCAATTTTTGAACAGAAGCCATAATCTGATTTTTAAGTGAAATCTCCCAATTTTTTAATGTCGGCTCAAAAAAAAATGTAAAATCATAATGCAGGTCAACAAAAAAGAGCCTGCGGGTCAAATATGGCTTTGTGATTGCCGACAATTACAAGAACGCCCTGTTGTAGAAGTAACTGGTTGTAAAGGAGCTAAATAACTCACATAAGGTCATAATGATACTGTCAAAGCCAAAAATTGAATGTAGATCTCCTGACCCCCCAGCCTAGGAAAATCAGTCTATCTTCCCACATCCAAAACAGCCACAGTATTGTAGACAATAGAATGCATGAAAATAGAACAGAGCAGTTAAATGTATGTGTTCTTATTATTTCTGCCCTTTTTTTGTCTCAGGAGATTTCTCCATTTTCTCATGTATTATCCAGGACATGCTAAGACCTCCTTTCTCCCTTTCTTTATGGGATAATAATTTTCACACTCATGGGAAGCAATCTTCCGCTTGATTTAAGGAAATACTCTACAGTCAATATACAGAAGGGTTTGGAATAACAAGCACATATTGTAACATTTAAATCAATATTTCAAATGATATATATTAATAAAAAAATCATGCACATTCCAACTGCTAGCTTACATAGTTTTTAATACACACTATGAAGCTTATGGACCACATATTGACATTCTGGTCAAAATTCTAGTTTCCATATAGTATAATAATTACAGAAATACCTATTGGATTACAGATCAGAGTCTCAAATGCCAAATACTAATGAAAATAATTTCTCTTTTATATAGTGCATCTACTTTGGCCAGCCTCTCATGGTCTGATGTACTGCAGGCTTAAACTAAAAAGATTACTTATGGTTACCTGGAGAGCTAATGCCATCCAACCCAAAATCTATATGACAGCAGGCACTGAGCAGCAAATTATTAGGTAGTGGGTAAACAGTGATTAAAATCTGAAGTTGGCCTTGTTACATCGATAATTAGATTTATGCAGTGAATTTGGAAGAGAAACCACAATTTCCCTTGCCTGTCTCATGCTCTCTCTCTCTCTTTCCCTTTCTCTTTCTTCCTTCCTCCCTTTTTCCTTTGGAGCTATTAAACTATTTTGATATTTCATTTACTTAGCAATAGTGTAGAAACTCAGGAAGAAAAGCTGAGCTTCAAGCATTCATTTTGCCAATTGGTTATGTAGCTGAAACCAAGGTGTTCTCTCCACATCTGAGGGCACCAATTAAGAGTCTGAGCCCCTCTTAGATCTCAATACTCAGGAAGACGGACTTTTATGTTGTGATAAAATCAAAAGTTCTGAAGAGAAAAGAAAAAAAGAAAAGAAAAGAAAAAGGTTGTCAATGTTAATTTATCTCCCACTTGCTAAAGGTATGTGATACCTCCAGCTATTACTAGCTCTTCCAGAGAACTGAAACATCAGGAATATATTAATATTGCTGTTTCAGACGTAGTACTCTTACTTTGCACTCAATCTACAGCCAGATGGGAGCAAGATAGGGAAGCTCAGGCTCTCTGACCAAAAATGACATTTTAAACTGAAGCACTTAGGTTTTGTTTACATGGTACAAAAATAGCCAGTCAATTAGAACTTTACGTTTCAAGCACCCTTATTCTTGTGATGGGGAGCTAGGAAGGGACGGCATATTGATTTCAAACTCACTGCTTATGTACTGCTACTTGTGACCAAAGGAGAAGAGAGGAAGGGGTACCTACTTTGCTGTCAGGAGTGGACAGATGCTCAGAATTCAGCCAGAACAATAAATCTCAGAGAGAAATAGGGCAAAAAAAAAATCACGCTGGCTATCAAGTGGACTAAAATCAATGTTAAATGAACATTTAAAAAAATTATTTTATTTTTCTACTAGTTTGGAACAACATGTACACATAACTATTGCTTTTTTTGAGTACAATAGTAGGGGGGAGAGAAATAGAGAGAGAATTTTTTCCAAACTGGTACTGGGGTCAGTGAGGGAGGGGATGGTTCACATGCTCAAGAAGGAGTCGTGAGGAAGGAGAATTGAATGAGGTGTTTTAGGAGGATGATAGTTTGCTTTACATCTCCATTGGGGTCCTTTATTTAGCTCTATTAGAATTATTAAAAATATTTTTTATACACAGTATCAAATGCTGTTGAAGAGCATTGAGGATGATGAAAGCCTAAGGTCAACAGCACTTAAGGTTGTTTGTGTATAAACTACCCTTTTGGTATTTAGCCTCACCTGACTATTCATTTTAGTTATTCTGCCATGTTTGGTGTGTCTGCATAGATTTTCTTTTATTGTTACCAATGTTTCAATCATCAGTATCCCAGATCCCGATATTACCTGCCTTTTTGCAATATAAACTATAAAATAAGCTGGTTTGCTTTCATCTATATTTTACTTTTTCCATTTATTGCATTATTTTCCTTGTATTGAACATTTCTTTACCTTGTTGATCAAGAACAATAGTTTAAGTCATACTAGTCACCAGAATATGGGAAGTGGTATCTTACACAAACATGGTAATGAGGTTCTCTGTTATTTTTATTTTTCAAGAATCCAATAAGGTATTTTTGATGCCTTTCCAAAAAGGTAAACTCAATAGTACCAATTCTATCATATTAAGAAATTAAAATTCAAGTCAATATTTTCAATATTTGTAATGGGGTTTGTTTAACATTATGAAAAATTTAAAAGCCAACATCTTAAGGTATATCAGATGTCAAACTGTTATTGGCAGTGATTTTCAAATATACCGGAGTGTCAGTAATCTATTGCTGCATGACAAACTACACCAAAGCTTAGTGGCTTAAAACAGCAATAAATTCTTATTTCTCATGATTCTGGGAGTTGGTTGGGCAGCAATTCTGCTGGTCTTTTTTGAGCTCACTCACAAGGCCTCAGTCAGCTGTCAGCTCAGATCTAAAGAGCTCATAGCCAAAGAAGGTCTAAAAATAGCCTCATTCACAAGTCTGAGATCCCAGCGCTAGCTGTCAGCTGAGCCTTTTTCTCTACATATTCTTTTATAATTCAGTAGGCTAGCCTGGACTTCCTTACAAAATGCTAGGAATGTTGCAAGATGATGAAAACAGAAGTTGCAAGGTCTCTTAAAGCTTAGCCTCAGAAGTCTCCCAACATCCCTTCTGCTACATTCTATTTGTCAAGGCAATTCAGAGCCAGGCCAGATCCAGGAGGTGGAGAAATAGACTCCACCTCTATTTAATGGGAAAAGCAGAGTCACATTGAAAAGGATGTAGACAGAGAAGGACATGGAGGTTATTACTGTGAATCCCTATCATCCCTTTCTAAGTCGATTCCTTCTTTGGAAGTTTGCATGTCTATTTCCTATAGTCTCCTTATCCCTTAGCTTAGTACTTTAGTTTGGTTCGGCTTTTAATAATAGCAAACAAAACATTTATCTTCTTGTGGCAGAGACTGCTAATTGTCTTTCAAAATTCTTTCTTTTCTTCTTCATCAGAAGATGAAGGTTCTTTTTTTTTGCTTGGCACATGGACCTCTGGAATAAAGATGACTTTTTTTAGCCTTCCATTCTGCTAGGAGTGGTCATAGAACTAATTTCTATCCAATGGGAAAGAGTGTACTTTCAGGGAGGGAGCATGCCTATTTTCGTTGCTTCCTTCTTCCTCAAGTATGGAGTGCAGACATAATGACTTATGATCAAATAGTTATGTTGGACCATGAAGTGACCCCAGGAATGGAAACAATGTCTAGTATACCCATAAGATGGAAGGAGCCTGGGTCCCTGACTCTAAGAAATGCTGTATAAGCCCTGGACTAATTTTTTCCAGACTTCTTGAATGTGAAAGAGATATACATTTCTAAATTGAGCACAATTCTTTGCAGATGAACCTGAATGCTAACATATCTCCTTTCATTTTATAATTAGAGAGCATTCTGAATATACTGAATCCATCATCAAGTACTTGTCTATTCTTCTTTAGATATTATACGGGGATGAGAACTTAATTATCTTCTTCCTTGCATTTAGTCAGCTGTAACTTTAAAACATATTATCAATATCAAAGATTTGGATTTTTCTAGTTTTGTTCATTCAAGTTATCTACCTCTTTTATTAGCATACAAAATCAGAAGCTAGTCATTGTTTTTACAAATGTGGTCAGTCATCCTTTGGTATCCGTGGGGAATTGGTTCTAGGACCACCACGGGTAACAAAATCCACAGATGCTCAAGTGCCTTATATGATGGTATACATGATATTTGCATCCTATGCACATCCTCCCATATACTTTAAATCATCTCTATATTACTTATAATACCTAATACAATGTAAATGCTATGTAAATAGTTGTTATGCTGTATTGTTCAGGAAGTAATGACAAGAAAAAAAGTCTGTACATGTTCAGTACAGACACTATCATCATAAGCTTAAAAGCTACACTTTCAATCTGCAGTTAGTTGAATCTTTGGATGCAGAACCACAGACACAGAGGGCTGACTGTAGTAAGATATAAGAAGTAATACAATTTAATTGAATCTAATGCTCTTACTGCTTGCTCTATTTCCAGATTATAAAAAAAAATTTAATTTAGGAGCAGTCAATTCCTTGAGAAAGTGGACCCTTTAATAGGTTTTATATTTTGATTGCTTTTTTTCTTTGGTGGATACAAAAAAGATGAAAATTCAGTTTTACAGTCCAAATATCCAACAACAGGGCATAAATAGGTAAATATGGGAAAATAAATAATGTGAAATATTATGTAGTCATTAAAGTGATTAATACAATGACTACAAGATAAGAAATTTTTATGGATAATATTGTCCATATACTATGAAGATACCTATAAAAGATATTAGTTATAAATGGCATGATATCATGATAACAAAATTAGTTTGAGATGACCTCATCCATGTTCCATGATTCTTTGGCTCCTCTGCAAGATTAGGGTTAGCAGGGGAGGTCAGAAAGTGGGTAAGAATAAGAAAGAGGCATTGCTGAAGAGACTTTTGTGGAAATAGCTGTTCTGTCTGAATCCTCATGTACCTTGGAGGAGGAATGTGTGGTGGTAATAGTTCTGTTACAAGCCTAATGCGAGGACCTAAGTGAAAACTTTGAAACATGTCTCCTGCGTTTGAGAGACAGAGCAGACTGATGGCTGGCCTCTGTCTGGGAAAGCTAAGGCAGCACATGGATTAGGGACCGGGGAATAACGAGGGCGTGCGAATGGCTGACTGACTCCTCTGGCAGAAGCAGGAAGGAGCTGCTGCTTGGGGATGTTTGTCAAGGCAGGAGGGGATTGAGTATTTCTTCCTTGCACAGCTGTTGGCTAGATGACAGAGAGAGCCAGAGTGCGGTTGTTCTGGGTTCTCCCCAGCGGTGTTACCAGAAGGGTGAGGAGACCCCAGTGAAAACAGCAGTTTGGGAGTCAGAGGAGGAGCTAAGCATCAGGAAAGCAAGGACTTTTGGGTTTTTCCAGTTGTGTTAATTCAAGTTATCTATCTCTTTTATTACTGTACAAAATCAAGAGCTAGTCATTATTTTTTAAGATACTAAAATATAAAAACTAATACAATATGATTGAATTAAATTAAAGAAGGAAGACCACACCCTCCCACGTGTTCTTGGCTTCCAGACTGAAGCTGGAGGAGGGAAATTTTGACATTAAATCAGCTTTGGAGTTTTGATTAATATCTTGGACTAGACATTCTAACTAATAAATTAAGACAGTATTTGTGATTTAAAGTGCCCAAAGGCCTCAGTTTTAATCTAAGAGCTGAGAAAGATAATTTCCACTAAAGAAGTTTTAAAGAGAAGGTAAGAGTGAAAACAACAGGTTGATTTTGTTCATAGTCTATGTTATCCTTGGTCCATAAGCTATTAATTACATGCAGAACATCATCTGAACAAAAGTAACATTTTAGAACAGCTGTTTCCCCTTCTAAACAGTTCCCTTAATATTGTAATAGCATTATCTAAAATGCAACTCAAAAAATGATGAGGACTTTCACTGTATTAATACATTCATCATAACATAGGGATCAAGTCAGCCTGCCTAGATTCAAATCCTCCCACATCATTTACTAGTTAATATTTTTAAGGCTTTTGTGTCCTCAGTTGTAAAATGAGGATAATAATGATCATAGCTGCCTCATAAGATTGTTGTGAGGATTAACTGGGCTCCTCAGTAAAGCACTAAGTGCTCTACACACGTTAGCTGTTGTTTTTGTTATGGTTCCAGGGCCTTAATGAAATTAGGTAGAACTGGCCACTTTCCAGCAGTCGTGGTCACAGGAGCAAAAGAGATATTCCTGTAAGTCAAGAGAGGGCTGCAAATCTCTCACCACAGATTGGAACCAGAGAAACAAATCCCTATTAGAGTTGAACCAAGGATAACCTCTGCATATTTCTCAGGGCTTACCTGCAATATGAATGCACAGCTACAGCTCCTGGGAACACAATGGGCTGAAGGAGAATTGGGGGATTTCCCAGCATGGTTGCAGGATAGTAAAAACTCAGTTCAGAGCCTCTTTAGGGAGTGAATGTTCATGCTAATGGCATTTTCTCATTAATCGAGATCTATTCCTTTTCACCTAACATATATTAATAGATAGGGAGCAGGAGATGAGTTTAGATTCTTCTAAGCCATAATCATATGAGTTAATGGCTCAACTATTTTTTTTTCTTTTAGGCTTTCATCGTCAATTAGTATGATAAAAATTAGAATAATCTATTTGCTGGAAAAAAAAGATTTTGAAAATTGCAATGTGCCAGTCAAGTGTTCAGTTCTTTGGAGATTTGGTATCCAGAATATTAGTATTTCTCTCCTTCTGACCTTCGACAATCTATGCTCTTTTATCAATTGTAGATTTCAAGACCCATAACACCTAGGAAGTAATTTCTCCACATTCTATCCCTGTTTGGTAAACAAGCAGCCTATACTTATATTCAATTTAAATAGATCACTGCTTCCTGTGATGAGATTTAAGGTGACTTACAGCTAATTGGAACAAAAACAACAGTAAGTGTGTTTGTCGGTGGGAAAGCCACTCGGTTTACAGATTAAAATGCCACCCTTCATATTTGAGAACGGGACTGTCAGCCCACTGGCAGTGGCGGTAGTCAGGGCTCTTCATCTAGTAAGTGACCAGGTTGGTTTCCTAGGGCTGCCATGTCAGAAGTACTGCAAACAATGGTTTGAAACAACGGAAATTTATTATCTAACAGTGTTTGAAGATAGAAGTCTGAAATCAAGGTGTTGGAAGAACAATTCTCCCTCCAGAAGCTGTATGAAAGAATCCTTCCTTGCCTCTTCCAGTTTTTGGTGGTTGCTGGCAACCGTTAGCGTTCCTTGGCTTGCAGCTGCACCACTCCAATGTCCGCCTCTGTCCTCACACTGCCTTCTCCCTTGTGTGCCCATGAGTCTGCTTTCTCTTATGAGGATGCCAGTCATTGGGTTAGGCGCCCTCTAATCCAGTATGAGCTCATATTAACTAATTACATCTGCAAAAACCTTATTTCCAAATAAGATTCTGGGTGGATATGAATTTTAGGGGGTACACTATTCAATCTAGTCCAGGGATGCTAGGGAGGGAGTCAGGTGTTCTGAAGTCTTCCCCAAGATTTGCCGCGAGTTAATGGTGCAACATTAGCCAATTCGCTTTACTGCTCCAAGCCTCAGCACCTTGCCTCAAAAGGAAAAGCTTTGAACTGGATGTTCTCTGGGAGCCCTCCAAACTCTAGCCATTTGTGGTTCCTTGTGTGCTCAGTTTTAGCTCTCCCAATTTCCCCTGTGAACAATGGCATACATTTACCACCCAGCTGGCCAGCCAGGGGAGAAGCAGTGCTCGTACAACAGAACAATGGAAAATGGTCTTCTGTTAGTCGGTGGAAGAGTAAGTTTCAATTAAGCCTACTTATGGGTTTGATTTTTAAGACACAGCATCGGGCAGAAATCAATAGAGTTTTTAAAGCTCACAAATTTTAATTTATTTCTAACATGTTTATTTTAAAGCTCTTTGAAAAAGTTTCCTAAGACATGGTAAAAGGTGAAGCAACATGATAACATTTGTGCCATATTTTTCATAACCGAATTTGGGTCTTTGAAAGCTGAATGTTCTCACAAATTCTTGGCATCAGGGTAATGTTGCTGTCAAACATGCCATACAAATGAGCTTTTAAACAACATTTTTTCCTGGCTCATCTGTATTTTTATAGCATGAAACTGTACTATCATGAAAATTACTAAGGGCCTGCTTGAAGCTGAGATGTGAAGAACAAACATTCCTTTACTTTAGAAGTCTACATTTTAACTGCAACTTGTTAGGGAAGAAATAGTGTGCAATGGCAAAGAGACAAGCCTGAATTTGATATCTAGCTCTGCATTCATTAGCTGTGTGACTTTAGGCAAGTTACTAAACCTTTCTGAGTTTCTATTTTCTCATCTGAAAACTGAGGCTAATCAAAATATCTTCTTCCTAAGGTATGTAGCTCACTTAGATCAGTGACACTCACGCAAGGAAAAAAAGAAGGAGATATCTGAAAATATGATAGGCGGCTAAATATCACATTCACCTCATTGCCCTAGGAAACGCACCTTCTTCGTCCTCTACCTATGTTTACAATTTAGGATTGTGACTATTCTCATGGGCCTTCAATACTCTGGGAGACCCCCTCAGGACAATAACCACACCTTATTCGTCTTTCTCTCTCTAGCGCCTGACCCAGTGGACACCCCAAAGTGAATGAATAAGTGAATTGCAAAGACATAAATACCAGGAAAATTTTAATTTTATGGCTAGACATTAAAAGATACAGTAAACTCTAAAGGAGTTTGTTCATAGAAATAAATTATGAAAGGTACAATAGACACATACGTTGGCGTCTAACTGATGAATTCTCTATTTGATCATTTCATCTGAAATAACACTTAAGCAGTCTTTTTCCTTCCCATGCCATGTAATATGAGTGTGTAAACCCTGTATGTGTGTGTGTGTGTGTGTGTGTGTGTGTGTACAAACAGAAAATAGTCCCTGCCATGTTAAGCTGTAATTATATACTCAGAGCCCTTTAATTGCTTATTTATCACAAGAACCTGATGAAGAATGTCACAGATACTACCATTTTTTACAGAGAAGACCCCGAGCCATGGAAAGGTTAAGTGGCTTAGTGAGATGCATGCAGCAAATCAATGGCAAGGCAGGAGTTAGAGCTTGCAGCCCTTGAATCCCCTATTTATTGCTCAGCACCACTGCACATGAGTTATCACTCTTTGTAATAGCATGTTCTTACAAGAAATCTGAGGAGACCAGGGGATGAAAATTGATCTGAAACAGGTTGTCACCTTTTCTTAATTCTTCATATGCCCCAAGCAGACTATCCTGTTCATCTGGCCGCTTCACAGAGCTGCTCAGAACTGCACCTTACTGCACTGGTGTTATAGTTACATATCTCTGCATTGATGAGTAGAAATTAGCCATTGATGAGGGGGACAGGGCTGAGAACCACATAGGCCTCACATGTCCAAGGACTGGAGGAGATCTCGATATATCTAAGAGCATTGCCTATGGACTCGCTAGCTGGGACTTTCAGATGTATTTCATTTATCTTTTTCCCTCACTGTCAGCTGCAACTTCTCCAGCCTATCCCTGGGTCTGCTTTAAGCCACCCTTGCTCTGCTTTTAATCTGCTTTCTATTTTAACTTAAAGCAGAACTCAGAGCTTCCAAGGAAACAACTACCCAGATTTGGTAATTTAGTGTTATGAGCTAAATTGTGTCCTCCAAAAATTCATATGTTGAAGTCTTCACTCCCAGTATCTCAGAATGTGATAGTATTTGGAAATGGGGTTTATAAGGAGGTAATTAAGTTAAAAGAGGGTTGTTATGATGGGCTCTAATCTAATACGACTGGTGCCCTTTATAAGAAGAGGAGATTAGGACACAAACATGTACAGGGGCAAAACTGTGTGAAGGCAGAGCAAGAAGGCAGTCATCTACAAGCCAACATGAGAGGTCTTAAAAGAAGACCAACTGCTGACATCTTGATCTCGGACTTCTAGCTTCCAGAAGTATGAGAAAATAAATGTCTGTTGTTGAAGCCACCAGTCTGTGGTATTTTGTTATGGCAGCTGTAGAAAATTAATACATTAAGTAATCTTGATATTATTATTCACTAGTAATCATCAAGCATTGGCTTGAAGAACAGAAGGTATTCAGTTCATCACTCAGTAAGCACCTACTATGTGCCAAGTTCTGTCCAGTTGCTGGGTATACAGTGGTTAGCAAGACATAGCAGCTGCTTTTAGGAGGTCTGCAAACATACAGGGAAAGGCAGACAAAAGAAGAGGTGATTATCACATAGTGTGATAAGTTAACATTGAGACAGTGGCATGCCCAGTGTGCCATGGGGACCCAGAAGAGCAACATACAATCCAAAATGTGCAGGAGAGAATAGGGGGTCAGGCAAGACATCCAAGAGAGGATTGAACCTGAGCTTTGTATTGAATAATGAATATTAATTAGCCAATGACAAAGGGCCCTCCTATGAGCAAGGGACAGCACTTGGAAAAGAAAGAGTCCCTGGAGCACAGTGCATTCAGAAACGCTGTACAGCCCAGCATAGTTAAAGCATCTGATGTGAGTGGAGGTACCAGGAGAGGATCTGGAGATCAAGCAGAGGGCAAGTCGCAATGTCATGTAGACCATAATGTCTTTTGGTTACAACATCTAACACTAAGTTTAATTCAAATGGCGGGGCTTTATTAGATTAGGTGAAGGAGTAAAGAAACACAGAAAACACCTCATAAGCCAAAACAGTCATGTATCATAGAAAAGCAGAATGTTGATCAGCCCACAAAAATAGATCTAGGTTTGTTGATATTCTGGCTATTTCAGTAAAACTCATCTCCTCCAAAATGCGTATCTGTTACTCCTAATCCAGGAACTCACCATACCTTACATTTTACTACTCTTTGTCTTGGATTCTACTGTGCCTACCTATATATCTTCTGCCCCACCAATTCTTTCCTCTCCTCTATACCTCATGGATTCTGCTTATCAGAGCTTCTACTGTTTCACAGCTTTTGCTCACCAATGCCTTCATTCAGTAGATTTCATTATATTTTCTGTATTGCTCTATTTATGTTTCTCATTGATAGCTCACATTCAAAATCTCCAGGATAAAGAATTTTATCTGGTCGAGAGTCACAAGCCAATATGGAAAAAGCCTGCTGAGCAGAGTTGGAGTAGTAGGCTACTCCATTAGCACCTATACACTAATCAGAGGGATGCTTTTTGTTCAATTCCCTACCCCTTACCCAATTAGTGTTAGCCATAGTAGCAGGCCATAGTCATATCAACTAGTGCTCAAAGAAATAATTCTAATCAACTAATTCAGAAGGAGGTTGTGATAGTGATAAAAAAAAGGAATTTTATGGTCAACATCTAGAAGATGTTAAGGAGTCATTAAAAGTCTTTAAGAAGATAAATAGAATAAATTTTGTTTTAAAAGCTTATTATAGGATCCATCCCAGGGATGCAAGGATGGTTCAATAAATGAAAATCAATGTGATGCATCATATCAACAGAACAAAGCATCAGTTGATCATTTCAACTGATGCTGAAAACAAATTTAATAAAATTCAACACCCCTTCATGATAAAAACTCTTAAAAAACTGGGTATAGAAGGAACTTACCTTAACATGATAAAAGACATATATGACAGACCCACAGCTAGTAACATACTTAGTAGGGAAAAAATGAAATCCTTTCCTCTAAGATCTGGAACAAAACAAGGATCCTCATTTTTACAGCCGTTATTCAATATAGTACTGGAAGTTCTGGCTAGATCAATCAGACAAGAGAAATAAATAAAGGGCATCCAAATTGGAAAGGAAGAAGTGAAATCATTCTTGTTTGCAGATGATATAGTCTTATATTTAGAGAAACCTAAAGACTCCATGAACAAACTATTGTAACTGATAAACAAATTCAGTAAAATTTCAGAATACAAAATCAACATACAAGAATCAGTAGCATTTCTATATGCCAACAGTGAACAACCTGTAAAAGAAACAAAGAAAGTAATAACATTTACAATAGCTACAAATAAAATACCTAGGAATAAACTTAACCAAAGAAGTGAAAGATCTCTGTAACAAAAAATATAAAACACTAATGAAATAAATTGAAGAGGACATGAAAAAATGGAAAGATAGGCCATGTTCATGTACTGGAAGAATCCATATTGTTAAAATGTCCATAATACCCAAAGCAATCTACAGATTCAGCACAATCCCCATCAAAAGGTCAATGACATTCTTCACAGAAATAGAAAAAATAATCCTAAAATTTATGTGGAACCACAAATGACCCAGAATAGCCAAAGTTGTCCTGAGCAAAAAGAACAAAACTGGAGGAATCATATTACCTGACTTCAAATTATACTACAGAGCTATAGTAAACAAAACAGCATGGTATGGGCATAAAAACAGACACATATGAAACAAAATAGAGAACCCAGAAATAAATCCACACACCCATAGTGAACTTATCTTTGACAAAGGTGTCAAGAACATACAGTGGGGAAAGGACAGTCTTTCAGTAAATAGTGCTGGGAAAAGAATGAATCTAGACCCTTATCTCTTATCCTATACAAAAATCACATCAAAATGAATTAAAGACTTGAGTCTAAGACCTGAAACTATGAAAAACTACTAAAAGAAAGCATTGGGGAAATGCTTCCGAACACTGTTCTGGACAAAGATTCCTTGAGTAATACCTCAAAAGCACAGGCAACCAAAGCAAAATTGGACAAATGGGATCATATCAGGCTAAAAAGCTTCTACACAGCAAAGGAAACAATTAACAAAGTGAAAAGACAGTTCACACTGTGGGAGAAAATATTTGCAAACTACTCATCTGACAAGGGATTAACATAATAACTGGAACATATAAGAAGGTCCAACAACTTGACAGGAAAAAATCAGATAATCCAATTAAAGATGAGAAAAGGATCCGAATAGACATTTCTCAAATAAAGACATACAAATGGCCAACAGGAATATAAAAAATGCTTAACATCATTAGTCAACAGAGAAATGCAAATTAAAACTCCAAGGAGATATCATCTCATCCCTGTTAAAATGGCTTTTATCAAAAAGGCAGGTAATGAAAGCTGGCAAAGATGTAGAGAAAGGGAAACTCTCTTGCACTGTTGATGGGAATGTAAATTAGTGAAACTACTATGGAGAACAGTATAGAGATTCCTCAAAAAACTCAAGATAGAACTACCATCTGACCCAGCAATCCCACTGCTGAGTATATATTCAAAGGTGGGGAATTAAATATATCAAAAAGGTGTCTACACTCCCATGTTCATTGCAGCACTATTCACAATAGCCAAGATCTGAAATCAACCTAGGTATCCATCGATGGATGAATGGATAAAGTACTTATGGTAGATGTACACAATGGAATGTCATATAGCCACAGAAAGAATGAAATCCTGTCATTTGCAATAACATGAACTGAACCGGAGAACATTATGTTAAGTGAAATAAACCAAGCATCGAAAGACAAGTCTCGCATAGTCTCACTCATATGCAGGAGCTAAATATTAAAATCAATTGATCTCATGGACACAGAGAGTAGAATGAGGGTTACCAGATGCTGGGAAGGGTAGCAAGGCGGGGGGATAAAGTGGGGATGGTCAATAGGTACAAAATATAGTTAGACAGTTATTTAGAATGAACAATATTTGATAGCACAACAAAGTGATTATAATCAACAATAAGTAAGTGTGTACTTTAAAATAACTGAAAGAGTGGAATTGGAATGTTCCTAACACAAAAAAAAATGATAAATACCTGAGGTGACGGATACCCCAATTACTCTGATTTGACTAATTCACATTGTATGCCTGTATCAAAATATCACATATACCCTATAAAGATATACAACTATTATGTATCTGTAATAATTAAAAATAAAAACCAATATAAACCATTTTTTTAAAAAGTTTATTATAGCAGAAGAGGAAAGAATGATTTGAAATGATATTGCCTAGAGGTAGAGAGACTAGTTGCAAAGCTACTACAGTAACCCAGAAAGAAATACTAAGGGTAAGAACTAAAGCATTGACAGTGGTGATGAGAAGAAGGGGTTAGAATTGAGAGTTTAATTGTCAAATTAATAGTAGCTGGTGAACATGTGTGAAAATTACAGAAAATGGAGCTTCAAGTGTGATTCTGAGGTTTCTGGCTTAATGGACTTTGGAGCCATTCACTAAGATGGGGGCAATGGAGCAAAAGGAAGATTATGGATATAGTTTTGGACGTGTTAAATTCACGGTGGCTGTGAGACAACACATTAGTCGGGGCAGGTAACATTTTATTGAGGTGTGGGGTGTCCAGCTTCATGCAGTCATTTAGGGCCTTCTATCTTTAACATGTGGCTTCAAAGTCCCCCTGGTAGAGTCCAGCACTGAATGGGGGAAAGTGAGAAAGAGGGAGAGTGAGGAAAGCATGCCTATTCTTAAGTACCTGAGCCCAGAAGTAATGCATCACCCTCAACCACAGTCTTTTGACAAGAGCTAGTCACTGGATGCAAGGAGGCTGGAAATAGTCTAGATGTGTACCCAGGAAGAAGAAGAAATAGCGATCATCCAGCCAGGCTGCCACAAATAGCTGAGTGGAGTTTTCAGAGGCAAATGGATATACAGAGCAAATTCTGAGCTGATGGTATATTTGAGAATGGATCAGTTGGATCCCAAGGGCAGAGATGCAGCCAAGTTCCAGAACAGACTGAGACTTGGGCTTAAAAGGGCTCACTCTCCTTACATCATCTCTCCTCCTTGGTTTCTTAGACCACATGGTAAAGGCATGACCTCTGATAGCTACTAGCCTCATGTGCTTTAGGAATAGGCACATTAAAAAAGAGTAAATCTAAATTTCTCTGTCTCTTTTGGTTCCAATTGCAAAATGCTAGGAAAGGGTTCTTTTTGTTTTGTTTTTTTATTTCAAAGTATTATGGGGGTATAAATGGTTTTGGTCACATGGATCACTTTTGTAATGCTTGAGTCAGGGTTAAAGTGTGCCCATCACCCAGATAGTGTTCATTGTACCTGTTAGGTAGATTTTCACCCATCCCCTCCTCCCTCCTTCCGTCTGCTTGATTTCCATTGAGTTTTACTTCCCTCTGTGCACGTGTGTGCTCATCAGTCAGTTTCAGTTTAATAGTGAGCACATGTGGTGCTTGTTTTTCCATTCTTTAGATACTTCACTTAGAATAATGGTTTCTAGTTCCATCCAAATTGTTGCAAAATGTATTAAGTCATCCTTCCTCATGGCTGAGTAGTATTCCATGGTGTACATATACCACATTTTGTTAATCTGCTCATGAAATGACGGCCATTTGGGTTGATTCCACATCTTTCAATTGTGAATTGTGCTGCAATAACCATTCACATGCAAGTGTCTTTTTGATAAAATGACTTCTTTTCCTTTGGATATATATCCAGGAGTAGGATTGCTGGTTCAAATGGTAGATCTACTTTTAGTTCTTTGAGGAATCTCTATACTGCTTTCCATAGAAGTTGTACTAATTTGCAGTCCCACCAACAGCGTATGAGCATTTTTTTCACTCTGCATCCATGCCAGCATGTATTTTTTTTTTTTTTTGGACTTTTTAATATAAGCCATTCTGACTGGGGTAAGGTAATATCTTATTGTGGTTTTAATTGTCATTTCCCTGATGATTAGTGACATTGAGCATTTTTGATATATTTATTGGCCATTTGTCTATCTTCTTTTGAGAAGCTTCTGTTCATGTCTTTTGTGTACTTTTTAATGAGGTTGTTTCATTTTTTTTCTCACTGATTTGCTTGGATTCTTTGTAGATTCTGGTTATTCGTCCTTTGTTGGATATATAGCTTGCAAATATTTTCTCCCATTCTGTAGGTTGTCTATTTGCTCTGTTGATT
>CAUYSK010084598.1:0-81691 GCA_963575035.1 Avahi laniger
GGGACTACAGGCATTTGACACCATGCCCAGCTAATTTTTTTTATATGTGTATTTTTAGTTGTCCAGCTGATTTCTATTTTTTTTTAGTAGAGACGGGGGTCTCGCTCTTGCTCAGGCTGGTCTCGAACTCCTGAGCTCAAACAATCCGCCCGCCTCGGCCTCCCGGAGAGCTAGGATTACAGGCGTGAGCCACCGCGCCCAGCCTGGGTTTTTTTTTTTAATGGCAAAAAGGAAGAGGAAGAGGTTGAGAGACTGGGCTAATATAGATGCATAGACATTATGGGGCTGGAAGAGAACATAAAAATCATCTTAAAGATCAGAAAATCAAGAAGAATTGGCTGGAAGGCTTTAATCGACTTGGTCAAATCCACACAGATGCTTCTGTCCCCCGAAATGCCCAACTCTGGTTCAGGACCTGGTTGGTTGCAAACAGAAACCAGTGAAAAGTCCACAGGCAGGGCTGAATCCCGGAACTCAAAGGATGTCATTGGGATACTCTATCTCCCTAGTTGGGGTTACCAACTGTCTGGTCTGAGGGACAATGTGGGACTTTCAGTTTTAAAATCAGGACAGTCCCAGGCAAACCAGGACAAGGTAGCCACCCTAGTCTGTATCTTCAGCTATGCTGTCCTCTGTATTAACTCCATTCCCTGGCAAGGTCTTCCTTTGTGGAGGCAACATGGCTGCCAACAGCTGCAGGGCTATGTCCCACCTCTCAGCAACTCCTGTGGAAAAGGCTCTTCCCAGTCTGACCAGCAAGAGTCCTGCAATTGGCTCTGATTGGCCTGATTTGAGTCCCCTGCTCTGAATGCTTCACTGCATCCAAGAGGATGATTCACTAGGCTTGTGCTCAGCTCTTCCTAGACCTTCTGGAGAAAGACACACAAGCCAACGCACTGGTCACCATTCCATGACTATAATTTGATGCCATGTATGATGCCTAAAACCATTTATATGTAACTGTATGACACGATAAAGGGTGAGTATCCCTAATCCAAAAACCCCAAATCTGAAATGCTCCAAAACGTGAAACTTTTTGAACACTGACATGATGCTCAAATGAAATGTTCATTGGGGCATTTCAGATTTCAGATTTTCAGATTAGAGATGCTCCACCAGTGTGTGTGTGTGTGTGTGTGTGTGTGTGTGTGTAACCATATAACCCAAGATTATAACCCAAGAACCATCTAACAAGATGGCACTAGTGACCCAGTGAGGAATTGTCCCTAGAACCTAGATGTCAAATCCAGATGACATAGCTTGACAAAAACACCTTTTGCAACCACATCAAATAACACTGCAATGGTTTCAAGAGGACTGCCCCACCCTGGACGGGCAGAATCCCATTACTACAAACATAGCTATGTCTCCTATGAGGAAACAGGATGATCTAAAGAGGTGGTTCTCCCAGAGCATCCTCCAGCGGGAAATCCTTTGGAGCACTTTGCTCAGAATTGGACCATCTGTGCTGACCACAGGAAATTGTCATATCTGGAGAGCTGTCTCACCTGGGCCACAAGCCCACCCTGTCACCTGCAGGCGAGACAGCTCCACCTAGGGCACCTGTGTGAGGTATCTGGGAGGGGTGGTTCACCAAAGAAAATAGGGGTGCTGCTGCCAAAGAAAGGGGGAAATGGACGTCAGAGTAGGAAAAAGCAACACACGTCCACTCCACCACACCGTGCTGTTCAATCATGCCAGCTTTTCATGCCATCCTCCAGGTCACTGTGAAGGTGATACATGCAGGTGTTAAAGAGCTGCTGCTTTAACATGGCAGAGGAGAGAAGGCAAGGGACCTAAACAAGAAAAACCGGGGGTTCGAATCTCCTCTTTTCCCCTCCCCAGCTGTGCTGGGTATTTTCCATTTGCCTTCCCAGACCCCACCATTTGCCCTTCTCTGCCTTGGTCTGTGTCCCAAGAGGCAGCCCCATCTGGGTTGCATTAGTGGGCTCACTTGACCTGTAGCTTCTGCTTGGGTTTTGTCAGTGGAGGCACCAGCAAGAGATTGAAGGGCAGAGGGATATATATTCCTCTTGGCTCCTTTCTCCCGGGTCACTGGGACTTGGCTGCATCCTTCTACCGCCCACCCCTGTCTGGAGCCCTTCCCTACAATCATAGCCCCTCTCTCCAGGCCCTGTAACTCCTCCCTCCATTTGCCCCTTTAGGCCTAGGATGGTCAGATCCCTCCCCACTGCTGTGCCCAGAGAGCCCTACCCTCCTTTGTTCATTTTCCCTTACCCTGCCAGAACCACTGTAAACTGTCCTTTCACTAAACCGTTCCCAATTACCTCCATCTGACTGTGCCATCTGTTCCCTGCAGGGACTCTGATTTGATATCCCGGCTAGGTGACTTCCAGCAAATAACTCAACTTCGGGGAAGCTTAGTTCTCATGACAGAGAACGAGGATAACCATACTTACATCTCAGGGTTATTACGGGATAACATCTACAGAGCCCAGCACTACCTGTAGACACAGCTGTATTCTTCACTAGACTATGGGCTCCTCTGGATCCACAGACCTCACTTTATTCATCTGTCAGTCAGCAGCACCTAGCACTGAGTGTGATACACTCTGTGTGCCCAGCAAACGTGATTTTACGTATTTTCAGTCTCTTCTTGGCCCTTCTTCCTTACCTTTGGTCCTGAAAAACAGATAAGAAAAATAAAGCAGTATTGACATTGATCCCTGTTGTCTACCAATCCCAAAAGCTGGCCCTTCATGTCATGAGTTATGTTTTTGACATGTTGTAAAAGGAAACTGATTTTGTCACATACAATCCATGTGCTTTCCCTCCATGTGCCAAGGAGGGATGCCATTTAAACATGGTGGTCCTGTATCAATATTACACTGTTTTTGTACTGGAAAACAGAACTCTGGATTGATTGGTTTCACCTTGCTTAGGGGCTCCTAATATAGCTTCAGCCATTAAAACTTTTTAAAGCATAAGAAGATGGTGTGCCCTCCCACAAGGATGGACGCACACTGGTTTCAACATGCCTCCAGTGTTCTAGGGTTCAACACTATGGAAGATGCTCTCCTCATCCCCGCAGGGCTCTCTGCCTCTATCCCAGGCAAAGACTTCCTATGGCCAAGGAGTAGGAATAGGTCCTAACTTGCCTTCCAGCTCATCCCCTATGCGTCCTTTCATGCAGCCTCTGCCCCTGCCAAACTGAGTTCAAAATCTTTTCCCAAACACCATGGGCACTCTCACTCTTTCATGGCTTTGCCCTCTCCCTGAAATGTCATCCTCCTCATCCTTTGTCCACTGAAAGAAATCTGGCCCCTCTTTCAAATGTCAGCTCTTCTGCGAGACTCCCTGTGATTTCTTCATAACAGAATAAATTCCTTCCTTCTCTACACTCCCCTAATTGCACACATATGCCATGTATTACATTTTGTTGCAAAGGTCTGCCTCCCCCAATAGATGATCATAGTGTCGTATCTACTGTGGGCCTACTGCTGCAGAAATATCTTGTTTAATTCTCATAACTCTTCAAAGTAGATCCCTGCCATGACTGCAGAGACCATCCAGTAAGAGGGGATTTATATTTGTTTGTTTGGAGGAGGTTTTATTTGATTTTGTTTTGGTGCTTTGGCTTTTCTCTTTTATTTTTGTTTGGGTGGTTTTTGTTTTGTTTTGCTTTCTTTTTTGGTGGGGGGTGGGGGGTGTTTCCCCTCAGTCTTATACCTCCAATGCCTGCACTGGCACTTAGCAAGCATTCAGGGAGTACTTGCTGAATGAATGAAAATTAGTATTATTTTCACGTAGGAGAACACTCAAAAGCACAGACACGAATGAACTTGCCCACAGCCATGCAGCTCATCAGTGATAGCTGAATCACATCTAGGCTGTCACACTGTGCCCAGCTTACACCTAGTGGGCAAGGGCCACATCTCATTCCTCTTTGTTTCACCAACGGCAGGGACTTGGTATGGTACTCAGTAAGTACAAGTAAAAGCATGGAGAAGGAATAAATGAGTATCTGGTTATTGCAAATCCCAAAGTATTATCATCTGATGACAGCCAATAGAAAAGGTAGAGTAACAGCTAAATTCTATCACATGTCTGTAGAAATCAATGCTTTCATTTATGACATAGGCATTTTTGTATAGTAGGAGGAAAGTATATTTGCCTAAATTTCTTAGATAGAATGGACTTTTCAAATAGCCCCCTCCCCTTATTTTATATTACTCTTGGCACGACTTCCTCCTTGGAAGTCTGCATGTAAATCAGATGTTTGCAGAGCCAATTGACTTAAATATCATAGTGACTCTTGCTTTTTCAAAAAACGCTACTGCATATCTTTTGGGGAAAAGAAGACTGCTTCAATAAAATGAAATCACCTCCCAATTTGTATCATGCAGGGGCCCAGCAGGTGTTACGAAACTCTGTTCAAATGTTTTAACTTAAGAGGTTTTAGTGAAGGGACCAGAGGTGTGGCTAGGGTTAATGAAAACTATAGGAGACTAGCAGCTGCAGGAAGCTGCTGCTACCTCTGGATCTTAAGGGGCGAGAGGAGGAAAGTGGTTCATAGAAACCAGCAAGAGCTGAAGTTGGGGCAGAGGGCCAGCTCACAGGAAGTGAGGTCGTGGAAGAGCCAAGCCTAAAGTGCTGAAGCAAGGAGGGTGAGAGGAAGAAACACCCTGACATCTCTCTTCGTCTGCCAGTAAAATCACTGACCAAATGCTACTGGAAACCAGGAGACAAGAGAGCCCAGGCGAGGTGATTGGTAGAGCTCAGCCTCCTCGGCCCAGAGAAGAACAGAATGGATTGGAGGGCAGGGAAGGGGAAGGATGCAGAGAATAACCTGTGGGGTCCACCCCTATTGCATCCACTCCGCATCTATCTTGCCCCTCACTGGGGGGCAAGAAACTCTCATCTCCAGCATTGTTGAGACACAGAGTCCCATAAACTGTCATGTCATGTCATGATGTCAACACAGTCACACTCTCACCTGGAGCCTAAAGTGTAATGTGCCCTTCACATGAGGTAGCAGAATGGTGAGAGGAAAAGGAAAATTATAATCAATTAGACAAGCATAGGCTGGGCGTAGAGGCTCACGCCTGTAATCCTAACACTTTGGGAGGCTGAGGCGGGAGTTCAAGCCCCGTGAGTTCAAGGCCACAGTAGGCTATGATCCCACCACTGCACTCCAGCCTGGGTGACAGGGCAAGACCCTGTCTCTAAAACAAAACAACAACAACAGAAAAGGCAAGCATAACAGCTATAGTCCACACTGCAGTAGCTGCTCATGGAACAGAAATCAACGATCAGAGCTTCCTTCTTCCACTGCCCATTCCCCCTTCTCCTGACCCTCAGCACCTCAGATGAGTAGAGTCTTTACCTGACAGAATGAGTTAAGCCTTCATTTCCACAGGATCTGAGCCCTGTGATCCTATATTTACCGAGCTGTCACAGTTTTCCATTAACCGTTATTATTGTGTATGAGAGTGCTAAGAAGTAACCCACTGAGTCCTCTTGGCCAGTGCTCCCCAAACTTTTTGGCACCAGGGACCATTTTCATGGAAGACAATTTTTCCATGGACTGGGGAGGGGGAGGTTTGGGATGATTCAAGCACATTACATTTATTGTGAACTTTATTTCCATTTTTATTACAGTGTAATATATAATGAAATAATTATACACTCGCCATAGGTTGGATATCTCTGCTCTAAGCTCTAGACATGGTTTTTCTTTCCATCTGTGGATAATAGTAACCTGATTTCCCTTGAAATCGCCCTGGTCAATCGCTCCAGTCAATACAGTTACCATCTTGTCTGTCTGTTGGTTCAGTGGCCATGAGGAGCTTAAAATGACTAGTTTTCAGCTTCAAATTTAATGGAATACATATGTGTTCCCAGGTGGAAACGAGGACCTCCAAATGCACCAAACCAAGCTTTCAGGAATGGGAACCCAAAATGCTGTAAGTAGGTTATTAGGTATAATAGTCTAAAAGTAAGATGGGGTTGTGCCCATGCTCCCCCGTGGTCCCAAGACCATGTGTTCTAAATATAGGGGAAATGACACTACATTTACCACATTCTGCAAGACGGTACTCCCAAATTTTTAGGATGTTATTTCCTAGCTGGTCTTTAGAAGGTCATTCTACAGTTCTATAACATAAAGCTTCTGAGTGATGGGTAACACAGCAAAATCAGCTAATTTTGTCAGCAAGAGCCCAACCCTATACTTCGTTTGCCACAAAGTGAGTTTCTTGGTTATTTAGAGGTGATATTGAGTAGGATACTAAGACACCCAAGGCCCCTCCAGACTACGCGGTGGCAGCTGTGTTAAAAACCAGTCAGCTGTGTCTCCAGTCCTGATTCTCATTTACAAAGAAGAAGAATGTTCTTCTAAAATCCTAAAGTCTCTCTCTCTCTGTTCTTTTTCTCCCCTGTGGCCCTCATGCAAACCTTCAGGAGGCAGGATGGTGTTATAGAAAGAACCCGAGCTTTGGAATCAAAAGGCCTGGCTTCAAATCCCACTCTGCAGCTTGTGAACTGTGTACCTCTGAGCAAGTTACCTAATGTACCATTTCCTTACGAATAAAATAGGAATATTTTTAATACCTACCTTGTAGGGTTTTGAGGTAAATAAACCAATGTGGATAAAAGTCAATCACACAATAGACAAGAAATGTTACTCCCTTCCTCCTGCCTTCAAGCTAAATGCCACATCTGAAGCATCAATTATGGAAATGGTTTGTCACAAAACACATGCCTTGGGTAAATTCACAAAATTTCACCAAATGAACTTTCTCTGGGCTCAGGCTTGCTGCCCTGATGATGTGCATACCATGGTTTTATAAGCAAAATCTACAGCTCTAAGCTTTCCAATGCTTCATCTTTGACCATCACACAGGAATGATTCAATGTTCTTCTCTGTCTTGGTATTTCTAAATCTGCAAGTTTTGTGCAAGGCAAAATCCCTTCTCTGGGCTTGAGTCCAGTTTTCTCAGAAGATCATTCTTTTTTTTTTTTTTTTTTGTAAATCCTAAAACTTACAAATCATCCTCTGTGGTCTAATTCAACCCTTGGCTCTAGTACACACATGAGCATTTAAGACCAGAGGGGCATAGGGGAATGATGGGTGAAGGAGAGGGCGAGCGTTTGTGTGTGACCTAGTCTCTGGATGCTTCTCCTACATGGAAGGTTTACACTATCAGGATTATTATTTGCAAGCAACAGAAATAGACACTGGCTTATGCAAAGATTTTATGGGAAGACTATCAGGGCACATAGTATCAGCAAGAGGCTACAGAAATAGGGTTGGAAAACAGGCAGGAATTGAAAAGCCCCCGAGGACCAGGCAGCAAGGACGACAGCAAAACCCTACAGCAGGACTCATCCGTGGTCGGTACCTCCCCCCTCACCAATGCTGGCAGGAATGGCCTCTGACGCAGAACCAACAGCCTCCTTCTGTCGCCTCCCCAGAAGACTGCGTGATCAGTCAAACCAAAGTCACATGCCTGGCAGGGAGTGAGAAAATCTGGTCCCTTTAGGTCCTATGTTTGGAAGTGAGCAAAATCCCCACCAAGACTACACACAGTGAGGCATCCCCTTAAATCAGGGAGCTAGCAGAAAAGGGATCCTAACCAGATGGCATAAAAGTAATATAAATTTTCACCATGCATTCACTTATTTTTTAATTTTAGGTAATTTCAGTCTTTGCTTATTTGTGTAAAAGAAAATTTGTTATAACTTACTGGTAGTGTGAAATAGCACGGTATATATACTTATAACATTTTTAAGGCGTTCAGAAATGGAATATGTATAGGACTATACATATTCGGAGTGCTGTAACCACTAGCAAAAAGAATCCGTCTTACTCAAGATGGATCAGATAGGTGAGAGCAGGAAGAAAAGATCCCTTCTGAATGTTGTTCCAAATAGAGTTCCTGCCTCTTCCTCTGGGCAGGCCTGGGCAGTTAGGAGGAAGTCCTTCCAGCAACACAGGCAATCTTCCCGGGGGCAGAGGAAGCACAGAACTTGTTCTGTTCTTGGCCCTAAAGCCAGTGAAAGTGAGGTCTCACTCAGAACAATGGGACTCCTTGACGCTTCCCTTTCCTCGTCCCGCCCACCTGTACAGTCACCGAGTCAGTCCTGCAGTGTTTGCCCCCAAAACATGTCTCAAGTCTATTTTCCAGCTGTTCATTGCTCTTCTGGCTCTGCTGCTAACCAAATGCTACCTGGGAACAGCAGCATCCTTCCCTCTGGTCTTTTGCCTCCTGTCATGTACTTCTATCCCTCTCTCCATCCCCCGAGAGACTCCTACCTACAGCACCATCTACCAGCTGGTATTCCCTGGCGTACAGCTCGCCCGTGGCTCCCACTCCTTCAGATAAAGCCGAAGCTTTCTGCTGAGGCACATGGAGCCCTCTGCGATCCCACCCTTGCCCACCTCCCCGTGGCCAGCAGTCCTCATGCTCTGCCTCTCATTCCATCCTTCACCAAGCCCCATGCTGTTCCTCTCCTGTCTGCCTTTGTTTCTGCTATCTCCTCCACCTGGAAGGCCCCACCCACTTCATCCTTACCTGCATTCGCTTGATCAGTTCCTACTCATTCTTTAAGACCCAACTTACAACCAACTCCACGGAGCCTCCTCTGACTATTCCAGGCTGGTTAGGTGCTTTATCCTCACGGTTGTCCTAATAATACCCTGCACGTCTCTCTCTCACTGCCCATGTCACATGGTTTTTATATGTCTCTCTCTCCTTATAGCCTATAAACTCACTGAGAGTAAGTGTTCATCTCTGTGTCCCGAAAGCTGCCTTAGAAGAGTGCCAGGAACATAGCAAGGGTGTGGTGTGTCCCTATTGAGACAATGAATGAGTGATGCTCTACAATAAATGTCACCACCTGTAAAGTGGTCAGGAACAGAACTTAAAGACAAGCACTCCTTTTGCTCGGTTGACAAAGGAGAGAAAAATTCTAAGATATGCACCATCTCTTCAATAAATACACAGCCTAAAGACATTTAGCAAAGGTTTTATGGCATGCCATTTTCAGCAAAGCAGATGTTGAAAAGACTAAATTATTTCTTAAATTATTATCAACAGTAAGCCCTGGTTGAAAATATTGTGTCCCTTGGGGGACTGAATATCTTAGGCTGTAGTTGTAACGAAAGAGAAGATGAACATTTTGTACTGATTTTTAAATGACTTTCTTCCTCCTGAAATGTACTGTTTAAAAGAAATCATGGGTTTGTTTTATTTTTATTTTTATTGAATCATCTGAGAGAAGCAGTAAAATGGTTTGCTGTAGCCACAATTGTTAGCAGTAAAATGGTTTGCAGTTCATGTAGCCACGATTGTTAGGCTACAGCTTAGACATTCAATACCACAGATGCTGAGGTCTAGGTCTCATCTGTGCCAGGCATCAGGAATACAGCAGTGAAGAAAGAACATCTACAGACTTTTGCTTTCTGTGAAAAATGACAGGTACGACAGGGAGAAACAGACAAACAACCCAAGGAAAAGGACAGGAAAGAATTGTGTTTTCCTCTTTCCCAGTGAAAAACTGTAATCATCGTAATGATCATCCTTCAATCAATGTTGTCAAAGAATCACACGACCATCTCTATAACACATGTTATACGTAAATGTGAAAACAGAATGCCAAACAGGTTCAATGATTTCTCCAGGATTCAACAAATCAGGAGGTGACTCATATAAGGAAACGGACTTAACATGACTCACTAAACACTTCTCCAGTCACTAGAGTCGACCAGTTAAAACATGCAGTGAGGACAAAAATTTGTCAAAAAATAATAAGCAGCAGGTCTGCATGTAATCTAATGGAAAGGTAAGGACTTACAGGGCACCTGATGTTTCAAATCTGTTGTTTCTCAGGATCCTGCTCGACTTTGAAGAATAACCTTTATAGGGGCTCAAGTACTTGTTATTATTTTTCTTGTATTCTTTGGACCAAACTCGTTTGATGAGAAGTCCTGATAACTTTCAGTCACTGGAATGTGTAAATCAGAAGATTTGAATTTTATTTCAAAATTTACATTTCTCAGCCAGGCACAAGGGACTCACACCTGTGATCCTAGCACTCCGGGAGGCCGAAGCAGGATGATCACTTGAGGTCAGGAGTTCAAGACCAGCCTGAGCCAAGAGCGAAACCCTGTCTCTACTAAAAACAGAAAAAATTAGCCAGGTAACCAAAAACAGAAAGAAAAAAATTAGCCAGGCATGGTGGCACTCGCCTGTAGTCCCAGTTACTTGGGAGGCTGAAGCAGAAATATCACTGGAGCCCAGGAGTTTGAGGTTGCTGTGAGCTAGGCTGACACCACAGCATTCTAGCCCAGGCAACAGAGTGAGACTCTGTTTCAAAAATAAAATAAAATAAAACAAAATTTACATTTCTCAGGGACATTGGTCAGTACAGTAAGATTAATGGAATATTCTAACCCTGTGATTTGGTCTCATGGTGCCCAATTGCCACGACTGCTACTAACTAGCTCTGTGTTCCTCAGTGTCTCTCTTCTCTGGGCTTTCAACCTTCTCATCGGTAAAAGAGGGATTGGACTAGATCACCTCTAAGGTCTGTTCTGATTTTTAAGCAGAGCTTTGAGTAAGTTATTAACATATCTGAGCCTTGGGCTCCTCATCTATAAAATGGGTATAAAAATACCTCCTGTGCAAAGTTCCATGAACATTATTGACAGTAAGTAAACCACTAGACACAACGTCTAGATGAATTTCTGTCCAAGCTCTTTTTGTATATAAGAAATCTCAGAACTAAAATTTTCTACTCAACCTTCAAGATACCATTTGAAGGATTATCAATAGGCTGGTTTTAACCAATTTTAGGCACTAACATTGTACTGAGACCTTTGCATCCATAACAAATGTAACATACAAATTGACTATAATAAATTTAACATCCTTACTTTAAAATCTTTTTTGTAAAAAAAGACACTAGAAGTTTGACTTGTTGGTATGAATGTTGTGGTTTCATTCATTTCCTTAAACTATACAAAAGTTAGCAGCCTTGTCTTCAAATCCTTTTTGCTACTTATTAACAGAAAAAAAAACAAGAATTTTCATTAAAACTGAGCAATTGGGCTACGAAAGGAGGAGGATTATAGCAAAATGCCTTTGACCCTCTCTCAAAAACAGAACCAGGCCCACATTTGAGGAATGCCAAATGATTCTCATTAAAGTAATGAGCATATTTTCAGTGACGTGTGTCTGACCAACTTTAATTTAGTTGGCAGGACTTGCAGCAGCCAGAGACCCAAAAATAGCACACAGCTGGCGCTTCCTGCTCACACACCTAACAGACGTATTTCACACTGTTTCAGGGATGCCCCACCCGAGACAGACACGGGGTGGAAGGTCATATGCAAATTGTTGCGACATTAAACATACATTCCCTGTGACAACACTAACAGGATGAATTTAATACACGGAGTTCCTCTAGCTCCTCCTTTATAAAATTCACTCTAACTTGAACAAATCTGGTTGATTCCTGCCTCTGCCTCACCCGACAAGCTAAAGTTATTTTTAACTTACAACTACTGCTGATAAGTATTTTTCACCAAAAAAACAATAATAATAATACTCTTTCAGAAAGAGAAACGATGAAAAAACAAAATATCATTGCATTTCAGTGAGAAGTCGTCAGACCTTCAGCCAAGCTATAAACAAATGTCATTTTGGTTTAGAAGCAACAATGTGCTTCATATTTACCAGGAATTTTCACAGTCCTTTCTACAAACAGTTTCTGTAAATGGTCTCAAGGAAGGGGTCAGGCTAAATTTTTGCTGTGTGTACCTTTGTAGTCGTCTACATTTTATACGGAATAAGGTCCATTTCCATAGTTAAAGTGCAATAAGCATTAATAGTAACTAATCAAATGCAAGTTATCATTTCATTAGACTGTTACTCCAATAGACACGTTTTCCCACATCTGGAAACTAGCTGAATGAGCTATGCTCCATGCCCTCAAAACATAACAGTTCAATGGGGAAGATGAACATGGACTTAACCAAGTAAAAGATGGAGGTGCAAACGTTGCATAAAGATGACAATAAACTACCATTGACATTAGCACTGTTACAAGTACTTCAGACATATTATCTCAATAAATCCTCAAAACACCCTTTACGGTAAGTGCTATCATTATTACCATTTTACAAATGAAGAAGGTGTGGCATAGAGAGGTTAAGTGACTTGCCCAAGATCACATAGCTTTTTAAGTAGGGAACCATGATTTGAACCTAGTCCGTTTGGTTCCAGTCAGGGTTATAGATGGACCTGGGTACCAGTTTGAGTTCCACTACATAATTCCTGGGGGATCTTAGGCAGACTAACTTTTCTGAGCCTAAGTTTCCTCATCTATAAAATAGGAATAACAATTTCTAGCTCACAGATTTGTGAGGAGTATTAAACAAGATTGTTTGCAAAGTGCCTGGCACCATGTCTTCAGCACAGAACTATCAGTAGAATAGTACATTAAAACTTTCTTTTCTAAGATGCCACCTTTTGATCACCATCTCTATTTGCCTCACCCACTGGTAAGGTACCGCTATCAGAGAATGCAACAGAGAATGCAACAGAGGCCCCCAGCCCTCCTTCCTCCACACCCTGCTATGTCAGTGAAGTAATAAGATGTCAGTAGGTGAAGATGTGGGAATAACAGTCTTCTAGGTCAGTTCAACGTTTGTTGATTTATTGATTGTCTGCCATGTACCAAGCACTGTACTAGACACAGCGGTACTAAACCACTAAGACACAGCCCTACCATCAAGGAGCTCACAGCCCCATGGGGAAGAAGCACACATGAAAAATCAAATACCCAGCATGCAGTCTGGGCCATCTGTTGTACAGAGCTGTGCAGGAGGGCAGCAGCGAAGTGCCCATGCAATGGAACACACAAGCCACGGCACACACTTTGTACACACTGCCGAAACCACTAGGCTATACTGGGTCCTAGCCAGTCTGTGCCCTGTGAAATTCTCTGGGTATCCATCTATCTCTATTATCTTCAGCCTGAAGCTGTAACACTGATACTTTGCCTTTGGTGATTCTCAAATGCTCTACTTTGAAAAGGCTCCAAATCACAGAGTTTTTGCAAAGTCAAGCCAGCATCTGAAGTGAAGGTAACTGCTCTGAACACAGCCTACCACATTCTTTACCTTGAGGGGCCCAGCATTACAAGGCCTCCTAGTAGAAACCATGTGCTTAAAGAATTGTCAAGTTAGATTTTTTTTTTTTTTACAGTGGGGGAAATCTAAAGTAGTCAATCACACTTCACAAGAAGACCGAGTTAAGATATGATGGCCATAATTTTTTCTTTTTTTTTTTTTTTTGAGGAAGAGAGAGCTGAAGGACTAGAAACAAATATTGAGACTTCCTGAAATTACTTCTTAGCCAAAAGTATAAGGACAAAAAAAAAATGTGATTTCCTACTTGAGCTTCAAGTTTAGAAGTTAAAAAACTTTTATCAACTTTCAGCCAGTCAACCCTTTGTAGTAGTCAACCATCAACACAATAATGCTGTGTAACAAAAAGACCACAAAAATCTCAGTGGCATTCAACTAGAAACATTTATTACTTGCTAATACATCTATGGTGGAACTGGGGAATCTGCTCCATATGTCACATCCTGGGACACATAATGTCACTCAAGCCACTCTAAGAGTAGTGGCTACCCAGGATTTGCTCTTTTCATGGAACTGGTAGACACACAAGAGGGCAAGCCCAACCAAGCAAGGACAAATATCATATACTCTGCTCATATCACATCACATCCACCAGCAGCCCATTGGCCAAAGCAAATCACATGGCTGAGCTCAATGTCAAAAATCAGAAAAGCACACATCACCCACCTACAGACTATGGCAAAGAAATGGGTGCATAACACTACTAAAGTGGAAGATTAGAATTCTTACTAATACTATGAATCTATCACAGCTTCTAAATAATCCTGAAAGGTAGGCAATAATGGCCCCATTTTTTCCTGGCAGTTGAGTAAATGAAGCCCCAGGAGTTTAAATCATTTATCCAAAGCAGGGCAGGCAGCACACTGCTGTAGCAGAGTTAGAATTCAAATCTATCTTCTGGCCCTCTGGTTTCTACAGGGATGTAGCTTACTGACACATACATAACTAGTACGTATCTTTAATAATCACATCCCCTACTTATGCTTCCTTGCAGATATCATTTCTCTCCAACAAAGACCAGACCCAACATTTTCTCATTCGTTAGCATGATCACAGGCTTTAACATTTGTTTGGGACCTTCTGCAGTGCTTTTACAAGCTATTTTTTACTACTACTACACTAATAAATTATTTATGGTGGGAAACCTAAATCGGAAAACCCTGGCTACTTGAAAACAAGCTTTATTAAAAACATTTCTTCTGGGCTGGGCGTGGTGGCTGACGCCTGTATTCCTAGCACTCTGGCCAAGGCAGGCGGATTGTTTGAGCTCAGGAGTTCAAGACCAGCCTGAGCAAGAGCGAGACCCCGTCTCTACTAAAAATAGAAAGAAATTAATCGGACAACTAAAATATATAGAAAAAATTAGCCGGGCATGGTGGCCCATGCCTGTAGTCCCAGCTACTCAGGAGGCTGAGGCAGGAGGATCACTTGAGCCCAGGAGTTTGAGGTTGCTGTGAGCTAGGCTGACGCCACGGTACTCACTCTAGCCTGGGCAACACAGGGAGACTCTGTCTCAAATACATAAATAAATAAATAAATAAATAAATACATAAATAAAACCCTCTCTTCCCCGTCCACCATGTAGCCTCACAGGGTACACACAATTTATTTGCCTACTCTGAGTGTTAAAGATTACAGAATCAATGACAGAGAACCTATCGATGGCTGCAGAGAAAGCAATATGGAAGAATCCAGTTTGAAGCTAATTCTTGAGCACAGGAATTTTACTCTGCTGCTGCCGCTGCCCTGGGCAAACTAATTGCTAACGGATCAGGCCGTAAAGCATCATAACTAGAGGTGCTGAAGGGCAAGAAGGCACCCGGATGCCAGCAGCCTCCCATATCCATTCACTTATTCACACAACAAATAGTTGTGCAAGGAGGACTCTGGGCCTGGCAGGGGACTAGGGCTGAAAAGCCGCTGGAACCAGACAAATCGGCTCTCCTGGAGTTTACAGGCTGCAGAGAGGGGTAGATTGTTATCAACCACAACAAAGTAAAAGCAAACAGGGTATTTTCATATTGTACTAGGGTTGTACTAAGAAACTAGCCTTGTGGCCCTGGGTATGTCACAGGCTTAACCCCTCGCTGGGGCCCTCGCCCCCTCCTCTGGAAACAGGGCCACTCCCACGCTGGATTAGGTAAGTGAGGGCACCGCCTGCGCACTGCACGCATTCAGCGCAGTTCTTTCAGTCCCTGTCCATCCTCGGCAGCACTCTCACCAAAAGGAAAACAAAACTCCTGGCTTCGTATTCCCGGAGAGGACTCAATAGATGAGAGAATGCCTAACTGAGGGAAGGGGAGGAGGGTACTGTGGTGTCTCAAAACAAAAGCCTAGCCCCGACAAAGTCCTAGAGCGAGGTTTGGACATGAGCCGACCTGGGAGACCCCCACCCTGCTAGGTGGTGGCGCTGTGCGGGGCCAGGTGACGCGGATGCTGGCGCTGCTCGCTTAGGGTGCTCTGGGTGGGTTGGGGGACTGTCTCTGCTCTCCACTCCCACCCTGCGGGGACCAGCTGCCACCCGGCCTCCCTCTCATCATTCGTTTGCCACCCCTGAGGCAGGCTAACTGCGGACTCTTAATGACAGCTCCAGGGCAGGGCGGGGTGGAAGGCTGTCTCTTCTCCCCGCCCCCCTCCAACCCTGGCACTCTAGAACCGGGTTTGGGCAGAGACGGAGGCCAGGAGGCTGCGCCCCCTACCATGTCCCTGGCCGCGCCGAGCCCAGAGTTCCGGGAGGCTGATCTGGCTACGTAGGTGGATCCTGACAGCTCGGGGGCAGGAGGGGGCCTGGCCCTCCTCCGCACGCCCTTCCAGCAGTGATCCAAACGCCTCTCGGGCCTCCTCCCTGCCCCTCGCCAGCCCGGGAGCCGCAGGAGAAGCCGGGGCCTTGCTCTCGGGCCGCGGCAGCTGCGCCCTGGGGGCGGGGAGGGCGCGCGGAGGTGCCAGGGGCGGACGGGCGCGGGGAGACCCGGCCTGGCAACGCCGCTTCAAGTTTCCACCCGCGCGTGGTTGTGCAACCGGGACAGGAGCGGGAGCCGCGGGCGCCTCGGAAAACAAGCCGAGCCCATAAACAAAGCCACGTGGCCTCGGGGCCGGCTGGGGGGGCCGGGCTAAGAGCAGGCGGCTCTTCCGGCAACAAAGAGCCGGGGCCAGCGGCGGGGGATAAATACTGCAGCTGGGACAGCCAGCCGCGCAGCACTCCAGGGAGCCAGCCGCGCCGTGCGACCCTCCCCAGCGCCAGCGACCCTGCGAGCCCCGCTCTGTTCCCCCAGACCCGAAGCCCTCCGCGCCAGTCCCTGCACTCGTCCCCGTCGCGGGCCCCAGCTCCCATCATCCGCCCGGGGCGGTGCGTCCCCAAGGCCGCCAGGCCGGTCCCGTCCTCCAGTCCGTCCTGTCCGTCGGTCGCGTCCGCTCGCGGTGCCATGCCATTCCTCGGGCAGGACTGGCGGTCCCCCGGGCAGAGCTGGGTGAAGACGGCCGACGGCTGGAAGCGCTTCCTGGATGAGAAGAGCGGCAGCTTTGTGAGCGACCTCAGCAGGTGAGGGGCCCGCCACCAGCTTCCAGCCCCGCAAAACCGACCCGGGCTGGTCTGGGGGCGCGGGGCAGGTGAATGAAGGGCAGGCAAGGCCAGGACTGGGTAAAGAGGGGGCCACACCAGGGGGATGGGAGAGTGATTGCTTGGATTTCTGCAGAGGTCGCTAGAGCATGGAGACAGGGGATTTGGTTTCTCTTATCGTTCAAGGTCAGCGTCTCCAAGTGGACACTGCTCCTTACAGAACACCTGGTCTCTCTGAGAATCTCATGACAATCGCAGATCTTGTCCCCAGACGCTCACACTTAAGCGCAGAACTTTAGGGGTCCCCACCTTAAGGACACCGGAGTGGCGCAGTTTGCTCGTGTGGCGGCGCGGAGGAGTGAGCAGAGCGCCCTTCACAGCCGCGGTGGCGGGGCTCAGAGCGCCCAAACGTGGGGGGCACAGGCGGTGACGGAGCTGGACGCGGGTCCTGCCCACAGCGCCTCCAGGCCCTTCCACGCACTGGCGACCACGGAGTGGCCAGGGCCGATGAGTAACCGGGAAGGGGCCGCAGTGCTTGCGGGGCTGACCCGCCGAGCGGTGGAGAGTGGGGGCGGCAGAGATGCGGAGCGTGGAAGGGAGGAGGGGGATGAAACCACAGTCTCTCTGCTTCTGGGAGGACCACGCACTTGCACCTGTCTCCTCTGTGGCCCTTTGCATCAGTGGTTGTACAGTGAGCGTGTTCCGGTTTCAAGTGGTGCCTGTCAGCTGTGGGAAGCCTGCCTGGCTCAGGTGAGCCTGTGGGTTTGAGATTTCACCGGAGCTCTGTCAGCCTGGTGGAAAATCTGAGGTCGCCTGAGCTCTCTGCTCGACTTGGCTAATGACACAAGCGCCGGCTAATGGTTAGGTGGTCTGGAATCTGTCAGTCCCTTCCCTGACAGTTGACTGCCAGAGACTCAGTGAGGAGGGCGACAAAGTGGGTCCAGAGGTGATTGGTGCAGCTGGGGTCACCCCGGGGTGCCTTTTCCTGCCGCCTTTGGTTAAAACCACTGGCCTCTGCACCCTTAAATTGACTTCAGGGGAGAGTTCTGTAACTGGGCCAGGTTCCCACTTACTGAGATTTACCAGTGGTTGTTTGGATGAAACCTTGGCAATAAATTCTAAGAAAACGATCGAGAAAATATGGTTATTTTGGCAGCTTGACCTCCAGAACCTCCATTTGTTTCTAGTTTGTAATGCATCAAATTCCCTTTGTCTCCAATGAAAAGAAAGAAATTGTTTAATCCTGGGGTCTGTCAGAAGAGACACAAGCATATTAACCTTTATGTTAGAGATACTTGGAGACATTCCCGGGGGAGTTTTGGGAGCACTATAAAGAAATCTTATTTACAGAAAATCAGATAATTTATTTACAGAAAGAAAAAGACCAACTGCTCTTGACAGACTATATCTCTTAGTGACTTGAGTTACCAATTATGCCTGAATTATTCTCCCTCAACAAAATGAGAAGCTTCCTTCCCTCCTCCTTGTTCCTAAGGAACGATGATCTAATATTTTGGTACTTTATTTCTGTATAAAAGTTCAGATTCTTTCTAGGTAGGTACAGCAATGGTCTGAAGAGCGGTGTCACAGCGGCTCACCCAAATATAATTGTAGGGTGCTCCTCAGTGGGGAGCAGAGGACTGGGTTCAACAGGAGAGGAATGAAGAGTTGTATTAATACTCACCCTAGAGAAGTTCCAGGAGATAAACTGGTCTAACTCTCCTTTAGAAATAAATAGCGGCCACGGTATGGAAAGCCTGAAAATGGTTTTAACTTACCACAGAGCTTTAGACTAGGCTGGGATCAGGTAGCTTCCTCCCCCCTTGTCCTCCTCAAGAGCCTCTTTTCTTTCCTTCCATTTCTCACCTGAGCTGGAGCTCTCACACTCATCATCACTACCACAGATAGTGATCAGCGAGCACCTGTGGTCCTTTGAGTCAGAGTTTAGGAATCCTTTGGTAGCCACCTAGCAAAGCAGGTGGCTGCTTGTTTGCAGGGCATTTTTTTCCAGTAATTGTAAACAGTCCCTTCCCTACTTAGCATAAGAAGTCTGCCAACTTCTTAAAAGTAGTTGGCCTTCTGAGGTCTAGGTTTGTAATCTCAAATATCCCTACTGTTTTCGGTCTTGGTGACATTTCTCTGTGATGTCAGGTTTGGGCTGAGTGCCCGCCCACACAGGTAAAGTTAAATGCCTCTCCTGTTACAAGGAAACAAAAGGCAAGGGGCTGGGAGTGGAGGTTGGAAAGTTAAACAGAGGACTATAGAAGCATGGTAGACTTAACTTTCTCATTCCCTGTACCATTCTGTGAGCTGCTCAAACAAAAGAGAGGGTGCATTGGTGGTTTTCAGCCTGGACTTGTTGTTTAGTTGACCAAGGCTTGTCTGCACACACACCTACTCTGGACTCTGCTGGCCATTCCATCTGTGGTCCAGGACCCTGTCCTCTTCCAAAAGCAAAATATTACAAATCCCATCGCAGCCAAGTGCCCAGGACTGAGATCGTAGGATTTAAGATAAGCTTAAAGCAGGGCCACCTCTCAAACGTTGTCATTATATAAAATAGAAGGGGAATGGCAAGTGTTAAATATGGTGGGGCAGATCCAGAATTTGAGGAAAGAGTTCAGCTTGAACTGGGATGATCCAAGAATACTTCACGGAAGTGGTGGTTGAGGCACTGGGCATAACAATCCCCTCCCCGCCCCACCTCCGGGATGAGTAACCTAAACTGTCTGAAACTTGCCCAGTCTTCTCTAAGCCTACACGTCTGTAGTCAAAAACTCCCTTGAATGTTGCTTTACTGTATAGCTAAGGCTGAACCAGGAAGCAGGAAGTTGACCTTGGTGCCCTAGATAAAAATAATAGTTATGATTTTATGAGTGCTTACTATGTGCGATACTATTCTATGAGTTTTATACACTGGTTGTTTGTTTCACAAGAGCATTCTGGGTACTAGCCTTGTGAGTTTGGTGATCTGGATGTGTATTAGAGGAAATTAACATAGAAATCTCATTGGCTTTAATCAAGTCTATATAACTACAACTAAGCCTTTTGGCAGGTCACTGCTTTCTTAGATGGTTTTTATAGCAAATGAAATGAAAAATAGGGCTTTTTTTTTTCACTCCCTCCTTTATCTGCTGCCAAAATAATCTCATTTATGGTCTTATTTTGAAATCTTTCCACCTTTTCTAAAGTTATCTTAAAGCATCTTGGTATGTGGTAGTGTGAGGTTAGGGGGAAGGAGTCTTTTCTTATTCTAGGCCTGCGCCTGTAAAAATCAAGATTAGTAAGAAGTGACTGTAAAATAGCAACTTGCTGGCTATTATTCAATTTAGCAAAAAAAGCAGCCTCGATAAGATGGTTTTGCTTATTTAAAAAAAAAGTGCCGCAATTTCTAAATGGTGGTGGTTTTTCTTATTTTAAATTTCAGTTGTAATTTTCCATTGGCTTTGCATTTCCTTGAAATGGACGCAACTGAACTCTCAAAATAGCCTCTAACTGAATGTATTATTGCTCAAAAGAACACATATAAGTAGGCAACACAAATAAACCCCGTAGACCTTTCCAGGCCCTACCTCCAGTATCCAAAACCTAATACCAAACGAAAGTATTGGGTTTCTCTTTGGTTAAAACTTTTCTAATTCTACAGTGAGACAGCATCATCAATTATGTAAAATGTTTCTTAAACTAGCTTTTGAAATGAGTCACTTGGGCTAAAAGCAGGTTATTGTAGCTTCTGTGAGGAAAGTAAGTGCTCGATTCCTTTGAAGAATGTTTTCAATTAGAAAAGAATAAGATGAAATACAAATACTTAAAATTTCTAAGTTACGGTCACTATCTATGGCCCAGGCTCTGAAATTTTTCTGCTGAACTTTAAATGTGTAATTGAGAATAAGACAGCTTCATTTTATGGTTCTCTATATGTGGAATTTGTATTGTAGGTTGTTGTCATTTTAGTGGTGTGTGTTTAAAAATAAGCCTTCATATGGTTTTTGCACACAAAATGTTCTAGCTTTGCTTTCTAAAGCTGTTCTCAGCTTTGGTACATCATGGACCATTCAATTGACCTTCCATCTTTTTTTCTTTTTCTCAACTTTGATTGAAATTTCTTAAGTTAGCCTCAGGGACTCAGAGTTCTGTTCTTTGTTCCACCCCTCTCTTTGTGCTGACCTTGGAGCGGATGGACTGATGGGTGATTTTTTATGTCTGTAGTCATGCAAGTAGACAAATATACGCTCATGTGTTACACAAGGCCAGGCCCAAAACATTCACCGTTGGCTTACTTAAGAAAGTGCATCTGAGAGAGGACATTTCTTTAGTATTCTCTCTGAAACCTGAAAATATCCTGTTTCCCAGAATGGAAAGGAGAAGCCTAAGTTTATAAAACTTAATAAATGGTATTAAGCATAACCTTATGAAAGGAGATTAACAAATGATTGATTATTCATCAAGTTTATCCCAATGGGTCCAGAAAAGCAACACTGAGTATATTGTTGGTGATGTCATGTGTAAGCATTTTAGCAAGATACTTATTATACTATTAAGAATTAAAGTACCACGTAAGAGCCTATTGTAACAAAAAGATACTGGAAATCATTTCAAACCCTCTTTTCTCTTCCATCATTCACGCAGTGCTAAGGGAATATAGAAGTGCAGGTGTATATCATTTTACCCAACAGATGTATGTACAAAAAAGATATAAATTAAATCACATTTAAAATTCAGCAGAGGAACTCAGAAAGTTGAAAGAGCATAATATATTGGTGATATAGCAAAAACCCTCTAATTTATGTTTTACTGGTTGGCATTATAGATCCTGCCTTACATACCTCATGGGGGTTGAGAGAGTTGGGGAACCTGTCTTCTCATTATACTTTCATATTCTTCCTGCATTCCTTCTGCAGAAACTATTCACATTTACTCCGAAGTTGTTACACGGTATAGCAGAATAGCTCATCAGCCCCTCAAATAGCTTAGCCTTGGGAAATATACACCCAAGTTAAACCTGCCCATCCTTCAAAGACCTGTGAATTAAATAGGTACATTCAATGTCTGTTCAGCCCTTATATAATAAATTTATGAATCAAGAATTCACCTTGTTTCAGTTAGGACCCAAGGTCACAGCATAATGCCTAGTGTTAGTCAAGGAATTCAACCTAAGCAACTAGCACTATATACTAAACATCCTCTAGAAACAGAGTTTCTAAGTCAGATTTTTGTAAACGTAATCACATTTTAAAGACATGATAGTAGCGTGCGAGTTAAAAGCAGCTTGGGTACACTTTAAATGGGTGAATTGTATGGTATGTGATATATATCTCAATAAAACTGGGTTAAAAAAAAGCTGCAGGAGCAGCTTGGGGTAGATGCTTTTGCAAAATGAAGGCATTGTGTTACGGTGATACAAGTAACCACCCCTCCCCCATTCATCATTTTTGCTTAAAGTAATATTGTAGTACCCTGCATTGCTCTCAGTTAAAGAGGACAGTGCTGTGTATCAAATTACAATGGCAGGCACTGTTAGGGAATTCAAAAGAAGTAGAAGCCCCCATCCCTGCCTTCCACACGGATGTGACATATTTCATCCTCAAAGAAAGAAGTCTGTGCCTGTACAGACTTTTTTTTTTTGAGTGATTATTTTATTGTTTTATTTTGTTTGAGAAGCATGGATGTTCGTTTATTTTATAACCCAATAAGTTATTTATAGAAACAGCTCACATTAAAGTGTAGCTGTTACAGCTCATCTTCTCTTCTGTTATTCATAGTTACTGCAACAAGGAGGTGTACAATAAGGAGAATCTTTTCAACAGCCTGAACTATGATATTGCAGCCAAGAAGAGAAAGAAGGACATACTGAATAGCAAAACCAAAACTCAGTGTAAGCTGTTTGTTTTGAACCTAAGAAAAAGCTATTTGAAGATGGTTATGATGGGTTCTTGGCAGGGGGAGAGGGGAGGGGAGAGATCACACCTCCCAGGTTGGACATCTGCCTTAATATTTCACGATGTCACTGACAGAGGTCACTAGGATCTTTGTACTCAGAAACCTGGCTGTGCATTTTACAAGTGAGATTAATGTGTTCTTTATAGTCTTGTTTATAAATTATTTGCTAGTTGAGGTCTTTATTTCCTGCTTGTCACTTGTGTTTGACATAGGTGATATAGTTATTGTCCAGTGGTGTGGTCAGCTGAATCAATTCCAGGGTGTTCTTATATTTTATACTGTGTTTGAGGCTTTAGAAATAGATTTTCCCCTCCCTCTTTCCTTGTATAAATACTATTAACATCTCTGTATGCTATATGTAGGTATTAGCAGAGAGTATAAACTTCTATTAATAAGCATGAATTATAGATTATTTTAATTTAATCTGTACTCTATGGTTTCTTCATGTTATCTGTTTTATTTCTACTTTTTATGGCCTTATATAAATTTTAGGTTTGGAAATTAAAACAAACTTGTATTTGGGTATTAGATTTTTTTAAATTTTGGAGCTTTAATATATGAAATCTTACTATTGAAGATTTGGAGTGCTTCAGACAAAGCAAATTATAGCTCCAGTATTTATACACTACAGAAAGAAAGCATATATATCCTCCTAAATTGTTAGTAGAGTCTTTGTATTTGTTGTCAAAACTTTTTCAACTTTGGGATAAATGAAGTGAGATGTTTAAAATCTTGGACATTTTTTAAAGCTTAAAATGGTGTATTTTTTTGGTCTCTGTAGATTTCCACCAAGAAAAATGGATCTATGTTCACAAAGGAAGTACTAAAGAGGTGAGCATCCATCCATTTATTAAACAGTTATGCTTCTCCTTATGCCTCCCTGATAGGGTAGGGGGAAATTGGGCAACAGTATCACTTCAATATGAAGGAAATTGAGGAAGGAAAAAAAAAGTATCACTTTAAATCATGACTGTCTTTTTGGGTGTGGGTGGTGGCGGTGGCTGGCAACCCACTACCTAGCCACCATCGGAGTTCGGGGATACAGAGAGAGAAAGAGGCAGGTTACTAGGTGGACTCCCAGTCATTCAGTGAGATTATGTAAAAGTGCCTTGTGAGGATTAATATGCCCATCTCAACCGTATTATTACAAAGTCCTGGGTTTTGCCCCAGGACAGTACTTCCCTTTTGTTCTAAGATCTCTTCAGACTTCAACTTGTTTAAATTTTAGCCCTGGGAGGGCTAATCACTAACCCTAGCAGAAGTTTTCAGTGCCTGCCCAACATGACGTAGGAGGAGATAAGACATCATAATAACTACATTTGTATGGCCCTTCTACGTACACTTCTACCTGCATAGGCATTTGCTCAGATAACCAGGATACAGGCAGTATGGTAGAATCTCTGTCACTGTCAGGGACCTCGGAGAACATCCAGTTCCCTCTGTGACTTGAGACCCGGTAATACCAGGTAATACCCGAGACTCCCCAGATACTCATAGCAGAGCAGAAACTAGGAGACAAGAGCTCTCCACTCCTAACTCCACGTACATTCAGAGATAAAATATCAAAACTTCTTTTGCTTCCTCATGGAGCCTTAAAAACACTTTTAATCATCAGAATGAGAAAAGCACTATTGGCGCAAGGCCAGCTGGTGACACTGCTGATGCACATAGGTCTAATTCTCCTCTCAGGAGTATGTTACAGTCGCCAACCACCATGACCTTTGACATCATATGCCCAACTAGCTCCCAGTCTTTCCTTGATAAGCAACTAATGATTTTCCCAGAGCAGTGTGTGCAGACAGCAAGGGTCCAAATGGTACAAGTCACGAAAAGGGGTATTTAACGTGTGAGTCACTGACTTGGGCAGCTGCTGGCTGCGTTACCCATCTCGGTGGCTCACAGGGATTCATGAGTGCAGGAGAGAAGCCAGTGGCCCCAGGTTACCTGAGATGGACATCAAGCTTGTTCAGCAGAGTCCGGTTAGATTGGTCCAGTTGGATCTTTCCAACTGGCTTCTAACTTGGATGACCTCTGCGTGGCAGCAGTAACTTCTGTGCCTCTGTTTTCACGTTCAGCGCCATGGATATTGCACTTTGGGGGAAGCTTTCAACAGATTGGACTTTTCAACTGCCATTCTGGATTCCAGAAGATTTAACTACGTAGTCCGGGTAAGTCTCAAGTGCCCAAAGGCTGGCCCAGACGCTCTCAAGTCGAACCATCTCTTTGGATTGTCTTGAAGTAATTTCCCCCAAAAATAACTTTTTAGGAACCTGAGAATTTGGAGTCAAGCAGAAAACAGACTCCTCAACCTCCCTCTTCCCTGACGTACTTCAGGTTCTTAGGTGGGTCCTATTAGGATGTGCCTGAGGTCGGCCGGGACAGACAAAGGCTGCCATGACGCCTCAGGGAGTTAGTGAGTGAGTCCCCTCAAGTGAAATTTCACTCCAAGCCCCTTCAGAGTCCACCCCGTGGATAGATGGGAATATGTTACAGGCAGCACAGGCCCCGGCAGCAACACCAGCAGGAGAGAATCCAGCAGGAAGCCAGCCCTAAAGCACTTTGGCTTGTTTAGAAACCTTCTGCACCTCTGATCATTCTCACTGTCCTCTTGTCCTGCTTCAGCTGACTCTGGGTGACTCCAGGGCATTCTTGGTTTAGGCCACAAAACTGGAGGAGTTCAAAGCACCTCTGTTTCTTTCTTGGGATTCCCTTCCACCCGCATATGATAGCAAAATTCAGTCCCACATCTACTTAAAGTTAAAAACTGCCTGTTTGGGTCTGCTGCTTTCCTTTTAAACTTTATTTGGAAAAAAAAATTTAATGAGCTTCAGCAAAATATTAATGATGAAGGTAGTAAAACAAATAGGTTTAACAATGACTTTCAAGTTAATGATTCTTTTTAATTGTTTTATTGTTCCTCCCCTATCTACCAAACTCCCATGTGCATTTTTGTCAGTGGTTCGGCCTGGGAGGTAGCAGCTGTTTGGGTTTTAGTCTCTGAAGTGAGAGGGAATTATCCCCCTGTGGGTGTTGGTTGGTTTGGTTTTTATTTTCTTTTTCCTGGGTGGTTGTGTTTCTCAGTGCCGTGTCACTGAGTCAGATGATTGCAAAGGCTCAGCCAGAGTGATGACATTTAAGCCCCCTTGAGGCTTGAATCATTCACCTGTCATCTGGGCAGATGCAAGTTTTTGGCTGTTCACACTGACCTGATGAAAACCCAGGCCTACAAGAGACAGGTTGGAAGTTATGAGTTGAGCCTGTGAGGACGTGAGCAAATCTGAGCACCCTTCTGCTAAGCCCTTATCCCAGTCCAAAAGCGTTGAAAATAAAAGATCTTCTTAGGTGAAATGTCATGTCATTCAGGGTGACTCTGCCTGTTCAGGGAAGTCACCTGGTCCTGCCAGTGCCTGCAAACTAGCCCAGGCGGGTTGGAAATGGGCCCAGGAAGATCTGGAAACTTCTGTTGCTAAGAATATAAATAGTTTCCATCTTCTAGGTGTTAGAGGAAGACACCTAGATCTGATGTCTTGTTACAAACTGATCATCAAAATAGTCAGTTTTTAGGTGGTTTTCCTTCCTACCTACTTTTGCTTTCACAAGAAATAAAGCAAAGGAACAAGGATCGTAAGTGAACATCTATTTCATGCAATTATGTGCATTTTCACCTTCTATCCTTTTAATAATCATATGAAGTGCGAATACTTTTATCTCTATCTAAACAGATGGCAGTAAAATGACTTGTACCAGGCCACAAAGTAACAGAATGAAGATTTGAAACCTGGGCAATCTTAGAGTCTGCACTCTTAACTGCTGCAGTATGTTCTATGTGAAGGGAGGATTTGATGTAGAATGGCCTGAGGACAGGTCCCGGATCCAATTTCAAGCTGTTTCAGCCTTTCAAAGACATGGTTTCCTCCTCTGTAAGAGGGACTTACCTCAACTTCACAGGGTAGTTATGGAAACTCAGTGGTATATTATAAATGGAAGTGCTCTGCAGACTAGAATCCACTATGCAAAGTCAGACACTGACACTTACTATTACTCCCTTACCAAAATTATTGTTGACTCCCCCTAAAATGCTTTTTCAATTTAGTTGACAAAAATATTTTTCTACTTAAACATAGTAATTAACTGGTGAATCTGGCACTAGATTAAGACTCAGCACAGAGAACTTGTGTCTAATAGTATCTAATTGTGAATTATGTCATGAGCACTTTCCCTTCAATAATCTTAAAATGAGAGAAAGTGCGGAATCCTTTCAAAGTCATTCGTTTCAGAAACAGTGGAAAAAAATCTATTTTGGAAAGGACAATCTTTTTTCCCCTTCACTGTTAGAGTCCTCTGTATTTTGAGAAATAATATGTTATTTTTATAAAGAACTTAAAACATTTTAATGATAGACAAAGTGTGTTTTGAGGTTTTCCTTCTTAGGAATTCAATATACTTATATATTCTTCTTATCCTTAAACCAACTCTGCAAAGTAGCTTGCCAGGATATTATCCACATCTTATTACTCTGACCTAATGGTGTTTTAATACTGCAATGATTGCTGGTTTCACTAAGGAGCTAAACCAATTTTAAGGGTCATTTGGGGAAAAAAAAGTTTAGAGCCTTTACAGCCAAAGTACATTTTCAGAAAATTTGTTCTGTTCGTGCTGGCTGTCATCTTCCAAAAAAGAGACATGCAGAGGTAATAAAAGACATGGCCAACACCATCTCAGCATGCTATCATGTTTATCACTTAGCATGAAAATGTCATGGAATTTTTGGAATCTGAAAATTTTTGACTATAAATTGGAAAGGTTTTTATATAACATTTGTATGTCATTTAAACTGGCTTCAAGTTACACACATTGTTCCTGCTCCCTCCCTTGCACACCCCCAAGGATTTAACTACGATCCTAGCTGTGGGTTTTAAGATGATTTAAACTCTTTAGGAGCAGTAACTTACCTATTTGTGGGAGGCAATTTTAAAAATAGTTTATCCTACACCTCAAGACCAACACATTTTGGAAATTCCCTTGGAGAGCTGGAGAAGATTCCTGGGGCTGGGCCAGTCACGGGATTGTTAGTTGGTAACCAAGAGGAGGTGCATGCTGACTAACCAGGGCGCAGAGAGGCCAGAGGATAAAGTCGGTTTCTAGCATAAAGTCAACCAGGAGAAAGTTTCAGAGACCACCACCCACTCACTGCTCTAAAGGGAGCCTGTGAACCTACTAGGGCCCAGTGGGTCTCAGCTCTAGCTGCACATTGGAATCACCTGGGAAGCTTGTTAAGCTACATAAGCCCACCTCTAGCGTTTCTGATTTAATTAGTTGAAGATGGTGCCCAGGCATTGCTACTTTTAAATATCTGCCTGGTGATCCCAATGAGTTTTCAAGTTTGTAAACCAAAAACTCCTTTGGAGCCCAAATATTATATTTAGCATAATGAATTTGAAAACAAGGCACACTGAGGAATTAAACTGTAGGTATGACTTCTGGGACATGTACTGTGGTCCACCAGGAATTCAGTGATGGGAAGAAGACAGCCCTGCCATATTCCAGCTCAGAGCTCAAAGCTTATTTTATGTCGTACCTTCTGCAAATTAATCACTGGACCTCTCTAATCCATAAGACCAGGACAATCATACCTGTATTGAAGAATTTTTATGAGAATAAAAAAAATATAATAGGAAAATAAAGACAATGAGTATGAAAATATATAAATTTCAAAATGCAGTGTAACTTATTTTTTGGGAAGGAAGTAGGATTTAAGCATATGCAACCATCTTTCCTGGGTGATTAAGACCTGAAGTCTCAATTTTAGGTCAGATACAGTTGGGGCAAAGACTTAGCTATTTGCAGTGGGACTTCTAAATCCTATGTTTTCCCCAGTGAGGCTCAATGGTAGAAAACACCAATATTTACCCAAAAAACTACCCCTGTTCCCTAGTGAGTCACTTGAGAAAACTGAATTATTGGGATAAGATGGAATTAAGATAAAAACTAAAGCATGCCAATAAAAAATATAGCTTAAAAAGGGGCATGAAACCAACAGTTATTACATATCTGTTATTGCTAAGTGCAATGTAATATAGAGCTGGAACTTGAGTTCAGACTTGTGCTACTCCAAAACCTGTATTATTTTCATGGGCCCCACTACTAGCCAGTGAGGGCAATAGATGAAATAGATACGACCAGTCTATAGCAGGGGTCAGCAAACCACTAGCCCTCAGGTCAGTATAGCCTACTGCCTATTTTTGTATGGACCATGAGCTAACATTGGACATATTTCCAATGTTTTAAAAAAATTGAAAGAACTATATTTCATGACCATGAAAATCATGTACAACTCAAATTTCAGTGTCCATAAATAAAGTTTTATTGGAACATAGCTTCACTCATTCATTGGATATTGTCTATGGCTGTTTTTGTGCTAAACAGCAGAATTGGGTTCAGAGTTGAACAACAGAGACATTATGGCTTGCAAGCCTAAAATATTTACTATCTGGCTCTGTACAGAAGAATATTGTTGACACCTGCCATACAGTCCAATTGGTGATTTGAGAAATACACATTAAAATAAGTTACCTTCCCTGACAGTGTGAGGCAGAATTTGAAAAGTACCAAGACATTGTAGAGCTCGATTGGCTATGAAGTTTCAGAAGGTGGGATCACTGTGGTCAGAATATTCGAGGAAGACTTCAGGGAGAAAGTAGGGTTTGAACTGGCCTTGAGTAATACCCAGGGGGACTGGATCGAGGCAGGCAGCTGTAAGTCTGTTCAGAGATCAGTGAGCAGAACACTCAGTACGGACAAAAATAACATAATGTTCTTTAGAATATAGGATCAGCTAAGGGTGTTGCCACAAGCTAGTTGTTATGATCTTGGACAAGTCTCACTTGCCCATTTATAAAGAGGAAATGATTATAGCACTCCACTCAGGGCTATGACGAGCACTGAGATAAGCAGTTTACAGTGCATTAATCATGTGTGGTCAGAAGTCCATAAACACTGTTGATTGTTCATTTAAATATGGCTAGGAAAGATTGGACAAACTTGAGAAGAGGCTTTGAGCATGAAGCTACTTCATGCAACATTATCTAGCAAGCAGCAGGGAGCCACTGGGAAAAACCAAGGAACAAAGCACCTTGGCAAAGCAGTATTTTAGAAAGTCGTGATTTTAACAGCTGCTGGCACTCCCAAATGCCATCAGCTATCAAATTATAATCTATCACTTTGCAGTTGACTAATGCCATCCCTCTGCGTCTTTGAGCACAGTCAGGTTGTAGAGTAGGCAGATGTCGTTAAGCCATTCTAGAGATGAGGAAGCAGAGGCCAGGGAACTGAATGATTTGCACAAGGTACCCTAGCCAGGAAGGGATGTGGAGAAAGGGTAGGACCTCAGCCAGGTTCTCTGACTCTTGGTCCAGTGCTCTCTCCCCTCCACTGCATTGCTTGGAGGGCAAAGTGCAGAATGGAGCCCAAGCTCTTTCATCATCACTGAAATGTCTGCACGCGTGCACGTGCACACTCTCACAAGAGAGGGCCTTAATGCCGGGATGACCTTTGTCTCGTCCCTCCCAGCTCTCTCTGTGGGATAAGAATGAGACCAACTACGGTAACTCTCGCTGCCATTATCAGCCCAGGAAGGTCATGGAGAACTTGAGCACCAGTTTCCTGACTAGAATAAACTGATCCGTACATGCTGCTAGATCAGAAAGGACAAATAAAGCTTGCAACCCCCGTCTCTTTGTCCCTCTGCAGCAAAGAGGAACGTCACAACCTAAACCAGTGCACATTCTTATTTTTTTCTCCGTTACCACTCTAAGTCCATTTGAATATTTCCAGCAAGTTCCTGCGTTCCTACTTCCCCTGAAAGCGTTTTCCAAAAGCATGTTTTAGTTTAAGTTGACCGGCGGTTTGGCAAATGAAAGGCTGAAATATGGCACAATGATTCAAGTTTAAACCCAGTGCCTTAAATTAAGGGCGTGTTGTTGCCAACCCCCTGGTGGGTGGTGACGTGTGTGAGCAGCCTGGTCGCTTCACACAGGCTCCTTTGCCACAATGACCTTGGATTAATTTGGGACCATACACTCGGTGGCCTTCCTCTGACGGAGGGTGGCCTCAGCCACCTGGGTCTCAAAACTGTGATATCTGGGATATTGGGAAGAGGCCAGCCACCGCAACAGCTACAAAGTCAAAAAGCAGAGCAGCGGTAGCCCATTTGAAAATGTCCCACAGAAATGATTGAGTTGTCAGAGTAGAGTGGGGGCGTTGACCTTGAGGGCACAGTGTGGGTCCTTCAGCGCGTGCTGATTAGGCTGCCAGTGATTTACAGGAGCAAATCTGTGTCTCTCAGAATTCCTGGCCTTGTCAGTCATAAGAAGCATTCAGGCAGGCAGATCCTGCTGTGTCCGGATACCCACAGACGTGAGAGACGCTCGCGGACAGGGGGACAGGGCCAAGGAGATGGGTGTAGGGCATATGCAAAAACGGGCTACCTGAAGAAGTGGGAGGTACCCACACAACCACAGAAGTAATGAAGTGATTGCAGGAGTGAGGTGAGGGTACCCACAGAAATGGGAGAAGGCTAAGAGACTAGAGCATGGACTCCTAACAGTAAAAAATAATTTAAGCATGCACTCTTGCTTTATGTACATTCATAATTTATTTGTAAATCATATACCTATAAAAAGTACTAATAATGGTATCTACTGCAGAGTGTTGCTATGAGAATTACACTGAATTTAAACATGTAAAGTGCTGTATAACAGTGCCTGCTACACGGTGAGCACTCAATGAGTATAGTAGTTGTTGCTGTTACTATAATATTATTATCATCTTTAGGGACCTCATTATGGGCATTAGAAAATATACAAAAATAGGTCAGGCATGGTGGCTTGTGGCTGTATTCCTAGCACTTTGGGAGGCCAAGGCACAAGCATCACTTGAGGCCAGGAATTCGAAACCAGCCTGGGCAACATAGTGAGACCCCATCTCCACAAAAAATTTTAAAATTAGCCAGGAGTGGTGGTGTGTGACAGTAGTCCCAGCTACTCAGGAGGCTGAGGCAGGAGGATCACGTGAGCCCAGGAGTTGGAGGTTGCAGTGAACTATGATCATGCCACTGCACTCTACCCTGGGTGTCAGAGCAAGACCCCTTCTCTAAAAAAAATTCAAAAAATAGAAATTAAAGATGTAATAAATTATCCAGATTGTTGTTTTATTATTTTCACCAGATTTTCTTTCTTATACCACTTTGGAGACCACAGGATCAAAAGCATCCCAATTTTGTATAATTTTTTTCTTGATGACGCAGAATCTAAACATGATACCACCACAGGCCCAGAAATATATTTTCTATTAAAATTCTACCTAGGCTTCTGGCTAAGTCAGGTGTTTATCGTATAGGGGATGTGCTAAATTGGACCCGTGAGCTGAGTTTTAAGTGCCAGTCCAACAGCTTTTTCCCATCCCAGAAGGGATGCTCCTGAGAGTATTTGACACTAGACTCTGAGTATCTGTGATGTGGAATCCCAAGGCCTCTCCATTCCACTAAAGGAGGAGGTCTTCAATGGCAAGGAGCAGAGAGTGGACAGCATTTTCCTGCTGGGTCCCCGTATGCAGCAAATTGATTCAAATGGATGCTTTTGAATCCCTGAACAGATATTTGTGTATTCAGCCCATATACCCAGTGTTGCCACAGCCTCTTGGGAATCGTGTAAGACCTGGCCCCTGCCTGTCAGGTGCTTCGGGTTACTCTGGGGAACAAGGCACAGCTACTCAAGCAGCAAGTTGAATTGGGCACTGCCTAGGAGCATTGCACATAGCTTGTCGAAAGACGTAGGACCTGAAATTCTCCTTCCTTGAAGGATGGCTAGATTCGGCCAGATACAGAAGGCAAGTGGAAAGGCTTTGCAGGGACAAATGGCATAAGCAGAACCTGGAGATGGGAAGGAACTGAAGTAGAAGGGAGTGGTGGTAGGCTGAGGGCCAGGGCAACGTGACATTCAGCCTCATGGGACCGTGGGCAGAGGTGGGGTGTGCTGGGGTAGGTGGGAGCTCAAGTTAAGCAGGACCCCTGAGCCGAACCTCACTGTTAAGATCCATGCAACAGGGCTGGGGCGCCACTGTAAATTCAAAAGTAACTGGGGCGGATGGAAGAGGGAGATGCAAGCTTCTCTCGGCTGTGAATACAGTTAATTCCTGTAAACTTGGCCCTCCTTGTTATTTTGCCTCCCTCAGTTAGAGAGAGGTTTTACTTGCAAATAATATTTACCCATTCTTGACAAGCCTTAAGATTATTAATGCTACTGAAATTTTTCCTCTTTCAACCTGTCTGTGTTCAAGCTCAAAGTCAAGACAAATCTTTGCAGGTTTTTAATCTGTGTTATCCATTGAGTAAATAAGGGCCTTGGAAGTATGCAGCTCTCAGCGCAAGGAGAGGCACTGCCTAGTTAACCAAGGGTTTATTGCAAAAGGCATAACCTTCCTATTCCTACGGGCGCCCAGCGTGGGTATCACACATTTGAGATGTGGCAGGGCTTCTTGAGCCTGGGACTCTTTCTCCTGCCTGTGATAACTGGAAGATTTTCCAGTCAGACATATACTTCATGCTGTGGCATCCACTGTTATAGGTGATGGAGGAATTTGGGGATAAATTATGTTCTTGACAATCCTCTATGAGAATTACACAGTATGCTTGGGCAGCAGCCTCGTGATTAACCTTGGTATAGCTTTGTCCTTTTAAGCTAACAGGTGGGGGAAGCTGCTATTTTGTTGCTGCTTCTGAAGGCCTCGTTGTTTAGCATTCCTCTGGAACGAGGGTCTCAGGCTGCTTGCCCTTCTGGAAAGAGTTTCAGATATGTTTGCATTATAAGTAATTTACTCGTAGGCCCAAGTGCAGATCCTGGGGCATCAGTCTGGAACCAGACCCCATATGAATACTGACCTGACCATCTAGACCATCTGCCATTGACCTTGATGTGTCATTTGACCATCATGAGCCACCTCATCTATAGCAGGAGGGAATTGGGGTAAACATTTTCCCGTGTCCTTTGCAGCTGTAACACTCTTTGACTCAGAAAGACAAATATATTTTAAAAAACAGTATTTGTTGAGTTCCTACCATGTTCCAGGCTGGGGGTAGCGTGGTAAGCAGGATAACCCCTGCTGTCTACAGGTTTACTTCCTCATTAGCCAATCAGCAAGTAAGGAAACAAGACCATTTCAGATACGCATAAATGGAACAATTAAACCGTAGTAAGGTAAAGATGGGGACAGGGAGGTTCTCATACAGGACAGTCAGGGAAGGGCTCTCTGAGCTCTGGGCAGGTAATATTTGAACTGAGACCGGAGGGAAGGTTTGGAGTTAAGCATGTGAAGATGTGGCCAAAGCAAAGGCTGGGAGCTTGTCCTGTGCAGCCAGAGCAGAATGAGTCTGGGAAACACTATGCAAAACAAGGCTGGAAAAGGAGCAGAGACCAGAGAAGGGAGAACCTCGCCAGTCATGGTCAAGAGCTTGAATTTGTTCCTAGGTGCAAAGGGAAGCCATTTGAGAATTTTAAGCAAAGAAGTGATGTGAACTGATGTATTTTTAAAAATATGAATGCTATGCTAGGACGCGAACCCAAGGAAAGAGAAGATAAGAAACCTGCTCTTTACGCAAATACAGTGGGCTAGGAGTAAAATCTCTCTTCTGCCCATTCCTCTTCCAAACACCACTTCGAATTGTGGTTGATGTCCACTCTGAGATTTGCTATAGGGTACTGCTTGCAACTAGATTTTTCTCCTACTCATTGCCTCCAAAAACTAGCATAAGCCAAAGCTGAAGGGCAGGATGTGGTTGTGGCCTGCGGTGACCACCATCCCTTCCTCCAGTAGCTCAACACCATTCCTGTCCCTGCACGAGTCACTGCAGATCACGCCGGATACCCCGAGTGCCCACACGGCAATGACGGCACGAAATGCCAGAGAGGCCGAGAAGCCGCCTCCGCCTTCCCCCTCACCCCCCTGCCTCTCCACAAACACAGCACAAACTGCTGGCACCTGGGCTAAAATATGCCCAGCAGAAAACAGCCACTTCCAAACAAGACATTTTCCTCTGCTTTCTTTTTGTCCTGTGGCTAGGGACAAAGAATCCCACTGGCTAAGTCATCTTGGTAAACAAATTGCTAGATACAAACCATCTTCCCTAGGCACACAGCTCTCTTAACACAGAAGTAAAATCTACAAATTCTGCCCTCTTCACTACTAGTCTACGTCACTACCTACCTCTTTCTGCTGATGTAGGAGGTAGACCGAATGGTTTACCCAACACCGCATCCTAAATGAGCTATCAACACTTTCTAGATATTATTTATCCCATAATGTTAAAAGCTAATTACCAGTGCCAACATACTATTGAATAAAATTTATAAGCTGTGTTTCCGCAGAACAAAACAATACATGGTATCACTACTATTTTTAGAGTGAAATTTGGCCCTAGATGCAAAATTGGTTGGCCATGACAAACTGAAGGCCTTAAGGTATCAAAAGACATGTTCTCTGTTAGACATATCGGGGCTCAAGTCCTGGTCCACCATTTGGTACTGCTGGTGTGTCTTTAGGCAGGTTACTTAACTTCCTTGAGCCTCAGTAGCAGCATTTGTCACATGCGGAACGCGCCTCACTGAGTTGTCCCTGGAGACTAAACAAGATCACGTGTGAAAGTGCTTGGCACAGTCACTGGCACGCAGTAAACACCCATTGTTGTTAGCAAAATAAGACTTCTTGGTAGATAGAACTATGCAAGTCATAAAATGTGTCAGCATTAACTTTTATCAACAGATAGAGAGCTATGACATATATCACATAATAATAATGACAGATATTAAAATTTGAAAGCATGTAAGCAGACAACACATACAGCTGAAATACAGGGATTCTGAAGGCCTTTAAACTAGCTGTACTTACCTTATTGACTCACTATTTCCTGCCTGCCCATAATTTTACCTAGTAATGCTCTCTGTATTATGATAAATCTAATGATAATTTATTGAGTATATTCTTTATACCAGGCACTGTTATAAGTGCTTTATGAGCACATTTAACTCTTCACAGCTCTGAAGTAGGTACTATTACTATGCATGTTTTACAGATGGGAAATCTGAGGCAGGCAGTTTGACTCTGGAGCCCTCACAATTCAACTCTATGATATATACCAGAGGATGGCAAACTATGGCCAAATCTGGCCCTCCACCTGCTTTTTTAAATAATGTTTTATTGAAACACTCCCCTGCCCATTCATGTACATATTGTTTCTGGCTGCCTTTGCCCTGCAACTGCAGGGTTGAGTAGTTGCTACAGAGACCACACGGCCCACAAACCTTAAAACATTTACTATCTAGCCCTTTACAGAAAAAAGTTTGCCAACCCCTGATATCAACTTTAAACTTCACTAAAAGACTTAGGTTTGGAAGGGGAAGAAATAATACCTTATAATAATACTAATGCCTTATATTTGGTATTGACAGTGGGCTTTTACAGATTTATCTCACTTAATTCTAATAGCAATCCTGTGGAGTAGTCTTTTTATTTCCATTTTAGAAATGAAGAAATTGGGGCTCAGAGAAATTAAATGACTACACCATAGACTAGACATGAACTACTTAAGTCTAGGAATCATGTGTTTCTATCATCATATCTCTGTCACCTACCACAACACTAGGACAGAGTGGACACTCAGAAAACTGTTGCTAAATGAATGACGGTTGCAAAAGTCACCTAACTAGAGAATCCAGGCCTTCTATTCCAGGGTTCTTTCTCCTGACTCCACACCTGCCCAGAAGTGAAAAAAGCAACTTGCCCTTGAGATAGGATGAAACACAGAATAGTTGCCATGTCATTATGCTGTCAGTTGACAAATTTTCACTCCTCTATTCCTCCTCCTAAAGAGGACCAAAAGGCTTTTGTTCCCTCTCAAATGCACAGTCATAGCCTTGAGAGTTTTCTTGTCCTTGTGATTGATGCCTTTTTAGACAAGATTGAAACTGACACCCTCATGAGATGGTAGTCACATGGAACATGGGTTTTGGATGGAGTTCAGGCAGTGCTCTGCCCGCCCTCCTCCCCGCCCCCCACCTCCCAGCCAGTGATGAGTCACAGTGCACAGTCCACTGCCCTTCAAGAGCTAACGCAGGGCTTTTGTTTTCTTTCATCTTGGTTCGCGCTGGTCATGTGAGGCTCAGGATATTAATGGCCTTCAACTACGCCTTCTGAGTCTTGCTGTTGGTCAGGGAGATAAATGAAAGGTTTGGCCAGTCCCTTTGCACCATTTTCGTTCCTCTTGACTGTCACGTGCTGGTTGGTGGCAGAGCTAAACTAGACAGATAGACAGCATCCGGTGTGGTTGCCGCCCACAGACGGGGCCTCTACTGGTGTTTTGATTTCTTGCCTGTTGTTGTGGATACTCAGTGAGCACCTGACTCCCAACCTTAGATCACCCATGCTAATCATGCTAATCGTAATAAACCACCACCTCCTCCTGGTCCAGTGGCTGCATCTCTCCCTGCATGTGTGAAAGATACATAAGCCAGGCAGAAAAAGAGTTTTTGGTATGGGGTTTTGTTTTTTTGTTGTTGTTGTTTTCAATTTAAAGTAAAACTATATTCAGGAAATTAAAAGTCTGTGTGTGGTTTGACAGCCTCCTAAAAAACTCCATGGTGACAAAAATTTTAAACAAATGCCTTGGAGCAGAGGTGCTCTGAATTGCCAGGGATGTTGATCCAAAAGCTTCCATTCTCCTCTGCAACCCAATTTTTAAAATTTCACTTTTCTTCTTCCCTCAGCCTTGCTTCCACAGCCCAGCACGTGTGTGATGCTCGGTGTTTACTGACCTGATGTGAAGCTGGGCTGAAACCCGGCCAGGAGATGAAACTCTCTTAGAAAGTTTCCTGGGAGCAGAGATTCCAGCCTCAACCTAAAAGGGTCTTGGTTCTCTCTGTCTAGTCGGTTTTCCTTGGGGGCCTGGTGGGTTCTGATGAAATTAATTATTTTTACTTTATATCAAGTTCTTTTGTTTCGTAACTCTTTGAAAGCATGACGTGTGTCCTTTTATTTTCCCGTGTTGAGAAGGGCTGCTGAGTCCTCTCACTGGTTGGGGAGTGGTCTTTAGAGCCTTTGATCATCAGTTAAGTGGATTGAGCAGATGATCTCTAAGACCTCTTCCAGTCTAAAGTTTCGTTTTTCAACAATAGAATCTTTCACTTTTTAAAAAAATCTTGCCTCATATGTAAATAATTTTGCTATAAAAAGAAAGAAAGGTTGGACTAAGGCTGCACTGACTTCAGTTATTATCTTTATTTATTTTTGTCTGGAAACAATGGGCGTAGTAAGAATGGGACATACTCTTTCAACAAATTAAACAACCTTTATTTAGCACCTACTTTGTGCCAGGCGCTGTGCTAAGGGCTTTGTGTGCATTCTCTCATTTAAAGCTCACAGCAACCCTGGGGCCTCTAAGTGTTATTACTACAGATGAACAAACTGGGGCACTAAGAAATATAGTAACTTGCCCTTAATCACAGAGCTAGTAAGTGGCCAAATCAAGACTTGAATCTGAAGCTAAGAGCTGCAAGGATCCTACTTGTTAGCCAAAGTGACATCACTGCCTCTAAGTAGAAATAGGAATACATACTGTACATCCCTGAATTTCTCTCTCTTCCTGCGATTGGCCTCTTTCTCCAGAAAGCTAAATGCAATGAGAGATTTTCCTTAACAGACATGTTTATTGAACGCTGCAGAAGCAGGAGATATCTGGATAAGAATCTCTGCTCCCTTGGAACGTGCACATGGTTGCTAAACATGTGCTTTTAGGTGCCTGAGAGCAGTCAGTGCCAGTGGGGGAAAGAAGTTCAAGTGGGGGCAGAAGAATTCCCGCCAGGGGGTGATTCTGCAGAACACAAAACTTTCACAGGTCACGGGAGGTTTTGTTCCCTTCAGAGTATGTCAGTTCCACTTGCCGAAGTAAGACAAACAGAATGGATTAGCCCTGGCTGAAGCCAAAACTCTTTATATTTTAAAGAAAAAAGCAATTAAATATTCAGCCTGATTCCTGGGTTTTGAATTACCCCATTTATCTTTCACTCTGAGCATCTGCTTTTTATTGCATTGTGGCCCTGCCTGGCATTTATCTCTCCCCGTCAGTCTGTGGCCACGTGTCATTGGACTCAAAAGTGAAGATTAGAAGAGAAAAATATCTCTGTATTCTAAGCCTGGCGACTTCTATTTTTATCCACAGCTGTTGGAACTGATAGCAAAGTCACAGCTCACGTCCCTGAGTGGCATCGCCCAAAAGAACTTCATGAACATTTTGGAAAAAGTGGTACTGAAAGGTGAGCTCTCTCTCACTCTCTCACCCCTTTTTATAGACATGGGGATGGGCGGATGGATTTTCCAATAGAGTGGGCATGTCCTTAGATTTAAAGGAATGTGAATGGATGGAAATGAATAACTCCAGCTACATTTCAGGGGTGCCAGATTCCAATTCAGAACGGGGTGCCACTCATCCTCATGGCAAAGGGTGAGACCTCCTGTCCTTTCTTCAGTGTCATCCATATGTCCTGCTATAAGGCTTCTCAGGCCTTTAAGTGTAGACACATGTCCTGACCTTGGCTACTGAGTCTCCAGATTCCAAATTCCTAGAATATTGAGCTGGGTATAGAGGCAGAATAGATTCATACACTATTTGAGCTAGAAGGCATCTTAGGTCTCTGGTTCAGCAGACTCATTGTATACATGGGGAAACTGAGGCCCTGATAAGACGTGATTTATCTGTAATCACACAGAGAGTCAGCCAGATAGGATTAGAACCTAAGCTCCAAACCCCGGAACCATGTTCCTTGCACTGACCATTTAAAAGGGACATCACCGCTGGGCAACAGGGACGGCTTTCTGATCAGGTGAGCCATGGGCACTGGAGGAACAATGAAAAGAGAAAGGGGTTTTATAGAAAACCAGGGAGAAGAGAACAAAGAGAGACCTAGATAAAGGAAACTCTACCCCTTAACCTTCAGTGCAGAACTTGGCCAAGTGTAGCATAAACACCGGTGAAAAAGAAAACCGTATCCCCAGAGGCAATGCCTGGGTAACATGAGCAGAATGGATAAGAAGAAAAGCCCACTTATAAAATACAGGATGTTCCAGTATCATAACTGCAATTATTTTTTTTTCTTCACCTCTCAAGTCCTTGAAGACCAGCAAAACATTAGACTAATAAGAGAACTACTGCAGACCCTCTACACGTCCTTATGTACACTGGTCCAAAGAGTCGGCAAGTCCGTGCTGGTCGGGAACATTAACATGTGGGTGTATCGGATGGAGACGATTCTGCACTGGCAGCAGCAGCTGAACAACATCCAGATCACAAGGGTAAGCAGGAGCACCCCAGCCTCACCCTCGATGTCGGTCCCTGCACTGAGATGCTGGACGACCTCGCCAGGACTTTAAATCCACTCTGGTGATGGAAGAATCTGTCTGTTCTGATCTGATGCTTGGTCCTGGCACTGAAGGTGGGCTGGGGGGAACCTCTTGATACAGGGAAGGTGGGAAGAAGAACTTGGCAAAACAGGATCAAAGTGCATGAAAGATGACAGATGGCAGATGAACCATCGTGGGAAAACTGGAAACTTGGCTTTTGGGGAGATGCTAACTGTCGTGCTGAAGTCTTTAGTAGGGTTCGGAGATCTCTGTTTGCCCATTTCCTTATAAAGAATGAGTTGTCTGCAGCTTTGGGATGCTGCCTTGGGTACAATAGAGCTGTGAAGGCCGTGGCTTGGAGAGCTGGTACCAGCCTTCTAAAATTCTAGTTCCAATTATTGGTAGTTATGACAAAGGAAGCCTTTGATTAAAGACTGTAAACGTACATGTGGGAAAAGATGAGCAATTCTCACTGAAAGCAAAAAGAAAAAGCCCTATGTTACCAGCGAAGCATGGCTGTCTGTATCCGTAGTTTCTTTTGCCTTTCAGAGCACGACTTGGCCCTCAGCTCTTAGTAGTGAGCAGGAGGACTGAGGCACACAAAAAATGTGAGAAAGATGCTGGTGTAATCTCTTAGGGCTCACTAATGGACAGATGCACTTAGGCAGCTCACGTAGCACTTTGCTTGTTTATCTAATCACCAGCCGTGGCTGTGTTAAGTGGTTTCCGGGCCCCACAACGATCATGTTTGGGGCTGCCCCATGGTGGGAGAAGGTAGCATGAAGAAATCTCTTTAACCTCTTTTAAATAACTATTTTACTATATCAAGTTTTCAAAATACATATCCTTGACTTTACTGTTAATGACCTCTCCGTGCCTTAGATTTTTAAGCTCTGGAACAGAGGGAATAACTAGAAGCCTCAGAGTTGCGTGACTTCCTTGGAGTCACGTAGGCTAGTCACCCAGCTCACACCCACGTACACACAGGCACACACAGACACAGACGTGCACGCACAGAGAGGAGCACAAATGCAAGTCATCCTTCAGAAACGATCTCAATTCTCTGACTATTTAAAGAAAATGTGTTTATGATGAACACTTACCTGATTTGATTTATTCTAATGATGTCCTCATTCCCGTCTCTCAAGTGTAGGCACAGTTTGACCATGTGAACTGACACCCAAGTTCCCAGCTTACCTGTCACAGAAAACCCACTTACACTTTCCACCTGATTGCTGGAATTCTCTGCAGCCTGGATTTAATACTTACTGTTTTCTCTAAGCCCAGGAGAGAAATTTCCCAGCCAGTGATATAAACAAGCAAGTCCCATTTGTTCTAAGGGCATCTTCCCTCCAGCAACTTTGGAACGGCCATTAAGATGGTCACACTTGCCTGGAGCTTGCGCCCATTCCCTCTGTCCACCTCCTAGAAGACCCCTTGGCCACCTCTGCCCCCAGGTGGTCTTGCACATCCATGGGCTTACTTCCTCAGAGCCCTTCATAGCTGATATGCAGACACTCTTAGGAAGTAGCCATTGTGATTGCTATTACTCTTCTCGGGGCAGGGGAGGAGTGGGGACCAGAGAAGTGCAGTGACTTTTCCAGAGTTACACAGCAATTAGGGCCAGAGCTGAGGCCCAAACTCTGAACTCCTTATTCCTAAAATGGCGAAGCTTGCTTAACATCGATGGTTTCCAGACTTTTTTCAATCTAGCTTTCTTCCAACTATTTATCCAATGATCCAGCTTTATTTAAATCTCTTTAATCCAATGAAATCCCATGCGGAAGAGATCAAACACTGAAGCTCACTCACTCTTTTGCATGAGGAGCTCCAGCCAAGCCGTGCTGTTCTCTGCATGCTCCGAGCTTGGTCCTGCCTCCAGGCTTTTAAGCTTGATGTCTTCCGTGACCTTCCAGTCCATCAACGCCACTAGCGCATCACCTTCCTCAGTGCAGTTGTTACAATCTGAAGTGTCTCATGTGTATGCACTTTTCTGTCTCTATCCACTGGCTGAGAAACCCCATAAAGAAAGGGGGTTACCCACCTTACTCCCTGTACCTGGCACAGAGCAGGGGATAGTCAGTAACTTTCAGTTGAATGAATGAATGGTTGAGGAGGAGTCTCCTCCCACGGCTCGCCTGAAGTGCTTGTTCAGCGTTCAAAGGAACACAGTTGGAAAGTACTGCCCCGCATTAGGGATGAAGATGACAATTTGCCAAGTTCAGGATTTAGGGCAAGTTATTCAATCTCTCCATGCCTCACTTTCCTCAGTTGGAAAATAGAGACAATAAGGCCTCCCTCGTAACCCTGATGTGATATTTCTTATGTTAATACATAAAAAGCAGTTGGCATAGTGCCCGACGCAGAATAAGTATTGTAAATGCAGTAACTGTTATTATTATTAAGGGTTTGCTCTGTGTAGACACTCTTCTAAGTCCTTCATGTGTATTAATTAACTCATTTAGAGAATAATTGTAAGTAGGAGTCATTATAGTGGCTAATATTTACTGGGCACTGTGCTAAGTACTTCTATGCATTATGTACTCTGCCTAGCAACCCTATAAGATATATTTATCCACATTTTATAAATGAGAAAAATTAGACCGAGTAATTAAGAATAATGTGGCTGGGGCCTTGCCCCGGAAAGGATGTGGCATGAGAACTAAAGCCAGGCCTCTCTGCAGAGGCTGTGCCTTTCCCCTTCCTCTCTCCTGTTCTCTGCCCCAGCTCTCCTTGGCTCTGAGCTACATCGTTTTGAGAGCTGTGCTGGAACCCACGGAGCCCTGAAGGCCTTTGCACACAGACGCCCAACTCTCCAGAGGAAAGAAAGATTGAGAGAGAAAAAGAGGAAAAAAGAGAAAGGACTTAATTACTTCAGTCTGGACTGTATTTTAAAATTCACTTTTTTTTATCAGTTTGGCCCAAAGAGAAGTATGTTGTTACATGAAAATATTAAGGTAACTTTCCTAGTAAATGCTTTTATTTGCCAAAGTTCTATCAGTATGTTCCCAGCCAATAACCTTGTTTTCCTTTGAAATTTTCACATCTAATTCTATGGAGCCAGTTTTTAATGGAAAAAATAATTAATATAATAAAGGATGAAGGGAGAAAATTAAGAGAAGTGGTTTGTAGGAGGGGAAATCAAATATAATGACAGTGGGCTGTGGGCAAGGCAGGGTTCAGAAGCATGTGAGGGGGAAGGGTAGACAGGTACAAATGGATTTTAGCCAAATGCTGGATTAGAGGAGCAAGAGTGACTTATTTTTCTTTTATATGTTTATATTCAAAAAGAAGGCGGCTCGCAAGTAGTTAACCATTTCTCAGGAGTAAGGACTCAGCATGGGGTCTGGGCAAAGATTTTTGGAAAAGTGCAGGTTTGAAAATTTGACAGAGTGAACTCTGCCAAGTGGACTTGCCTTTAATAGGAGTTAATGTAATAATTGGCCTGGGAGTTTTAACCAAAAAAGTAGAGGCTTTGAAGTGCTGGAAACAAAAAGAAAATCTCATGGCAGTTTTATTAGCTCATATGATCAGCAGCAGATGATGAACGACAAATAGGTCTAGGGCCTTCTGCGGTTGGCAAAGCCCTGAATTTTGCAAACAATTGAAAGTTCTGCCTAGCAGCCTGAGGTAGAGCTGAGATACAAATCGTCAAGTCATAGATAATTCTGATGAGTAGGAGGCTGAAGCCCTTCCAAGTCTGAGATTGTTGGAGCTGGAAGGGATCCTCAGAGTCTTCTAAACCATTCATTTTGAACGTGGGGAAACTGAGACCCAGACATCCAAAGGGAGCCTAGGATCCAGATCCGCTGCTCGTGCATCCAGTTTTCATCCCATGCCACCCCCACCCCATTTTTCTCAGGGGTTCAGCCTTCCTAAGGCCCCCTTGTCTCTGCCCCCGTCCGGTGTCATGCCTTTCCTGCCTTGCAGGGGACACAGGAGGGAATTGCTGAGACCGAGTGTCCCCTGGAGTCCTCTGTGTGTTTGGGCATCGATGTGCTTCATACAGAGTTTGAGGAGGGAAATTGATACCCATTCTCAGGGTATTAATTCTCAAGGTATTAACTCTTCCTGAGCTAAGAAAGGGTTTCTTCGTCCTGTATTTTTTTTTTCCTGTGACCTCTCAGAGGTAACAGAACAATGACCTAAAAATGTCAGTAGTCCAAAATTGAGAGTTCACCCAGAACTAGTGTGGAAAGACAAGGAACAGAGTCCCATGTGATCTGTTGACTTCTGCAGCATCCTGTTGAAGCTGAGGATATATCAGCAAATATATTTGAGGACCTCCTGGGTACAGATTGTTCCCATGGCACTTTGTGCTTCCCTCTATGTCTGCATATTGTTCTATAACTATTTGCTTGTGTTCCTGGGTCTCCCGCCAGCCTAAAGAGCTCATTGCAGCAACTTCAGCACCAAGCCATAGTAGGCACTCAAGAGAGCTTGTCTGTGCTGGGCTAGTCTGCAAGAGATACAAAATTAGACCTTGTCTTCAGGGATGTAGGTCTAGATGGGGTATCATGAGGTTTTATTACTTAAAACTTTATTTTAGGTAATAAAGTCTTAAATATAAGTTCAGGTGTATAGTAGAAGCTCCTAGAGAAGTTCATAATTAATTGCCTATGTATTATCCACAGACCAGCAGTTTCGAAATGTTCCATGAAGTCCTAGGTTTCAGTAGAAATGCCTCAGTGGATGGTGGAGCTTAGGAAAAAGAGTTCTGGACCAGCCATTGCCCATGTGCCCAGACACACAAACACACACACACACACACATACCAGCGCAGGATTTGTATATTATTGTTGCTTTCTACCTATTTAATTATTTAGATTTCATCCATTCCACAGATATTTATTGAGTGCCTTCTATGTGCTGAGTACTGTTCTAGACACTAGGGACACAGTGATGATAAAAGATAAAAATTCCTGCCTTCATAGAGCTCAAGTTCTCACAGGAATGTTTTCTTCAAGGTTCCTTTTATAAAAGGATTACGTTATATGACAAAAAGGAGGATATTGCAAAAAGTGTCTGAAAAAGATCAGGAATTCTAGGAAGGTGTGACGAAGAAAGCCTAAGGAAGTCACAAAAGCAGAGGAAGTGGGTTTGAACCGAACGTGGTGGGATAGGGTTTGTCCAAGCAGAGGCCTGGGCAGGCGAGGGCGTTGAGGACGCGTGAGCAAGGTGTGTTTGGGAACCCGTGAGTAACCTGCTTGGAGGGACCAGAGGTCACAAGAGGGCCGTGAGATGGGAGCCCAGGCTGGCGGCCTGGGTTGCTCCATCCAGGGCAATGAGGCCTTCCGGAAGGTAGCGAATCTTGTCATCGAGGGAACTGAGTGAAGCAGGAGAATGCAACATGTGCTGTTTGGAGAATCTTTGAGAGTAAAAGTATAAAGCTTTGTGAAACTGAGGAAAATCCCTCTGGCACATTCAGCTCAAGCCACTGCAGGCCATTCTTGTGGGTCTTGGCCATGGGTCCTGGTTCTGCATTTAGGATGGGGAGAATTACTGCTTTTGACCTCTGATCAGTAAACCAGCTTGAGGGTAGAGGACGAGGGGACGGCTGCCTCCTTGGAGGGAGTCAGCTGGTGAATTGGTACTCTCTGACCCCCAGCTTGTCATCTTTCTCTCTGCAGCCTGCCTTCAAAGGCCTCACCTTGACTGACCTGCCTCTGTGCCTGCAACTGAACATCATGCAGCGGCTGAGCGACGGGCGGGACCTGGTCAGCCTGGGCCAGGCAGCCCCCGACCTGCACGTGCTCAGCGAGGACCGGCTGCTGTGGAAGAAGCTCTGCCAGTACCACTTCTCCGAGCGGCAGGTCGGTAGGCCCCGCAGGCCTCGCCCCTGCCCTGCCTGCCCTCCCTGCTCTGCCCCCACCCTAAGCTCCCTTGGCGTCCTTCTCAGGCATGAGGTGTGGGTGCCTCCTACTCCAGGGCCTTCTGGTGTGACTAGAAAATGACAGTGTGAGGAGTTTTTAAATAATGAGTGTGTGAGGGGTTGTTTGTTTGTTTGTTTTCAGGTAGTTTTAATGGGGAAAAAAACTTACATTCCTTACCTATTTGCATTTTACAACTTGCTCACAAAAATTCATAAATTGGCACCCATCCTTTCTTTCTATAACCAAATAACTTACCTTTTTTTGGTACTTTGCAGCGAAAGTACTTTTACAGACATTATTTCATATTATTTTAATGACTCAGGAAAGGATAGTTATTATTCTGCCCTCTTTAAACAAATGAAGAGACGACAACCACAAATGGCTAAGTGACATATCCAAATTAGTGAAGTGGCTCCCTGGGTGAGGAAACTGGCCTTGAACTTGAATTTGGGCCTTCAGATACCAGCTCCAAGCCTGTTTCCCCTCGTCATGCTGCCTCAAGTTTGTTGGTCTTTTTCCGGTTTCTTTATACAGATGTGTGAGTTTAACAAGTTCTGTTCGTGAAGCCACTAATATTTAAATATAAAATAAAGCCACAGTGCCAAGCAGTTAGTGCATCTCCCTGGAAATAATCACTCAAGTCTATACAGCAAAGAAAAAATTGAAGTTGTTTATTAAGATCACCTAAACTTTAAAGGATCATCCAAATGTGACTTAGTAAAGGTTACTAAGAACAAATCACCAGTTACCTGTTTTCTTTTAAAGACTGGTTAAAACCTACTATTTAACTGGGGAGAGCTAAGAAAGTGCTTCTTTATATCTTGATAGTTTTTTCCTCTGGCTATTGTAGGGTAGAAATTTTTAAAAAGAGGCAAAGAGGGTGGAAGAACTTTTCTAAACCAGAAAAGCACAAACCATCTTCTTGACAAATCATCTTCTTGTCAAACTCTCCTGAAACTTCCTTCATTCATTTGATTTTTTAGATCCGCAAGCGATTAATTTTGTCAGACAAAGGGCAGCTGGATTGGAAGAAGATGTATTTTAAACTTATTCGATGTTACCCAAGGAAAGAGCAATATGGAGACACCCTTCAGCTTTGCAAACACTGTCACATTCTTTCCTGGAAGGTATGTGTCTAAGAGGTGGCCACCACCGACCCCTCGCCCAGCACCTGAAAGCCGATAGTGCCAGCCAGCCTTGCGAGGCCAAATCCTTTCCTGTTCTTTCCCTATAGCAGCCCCCAGCTTAAAGTTAGAGTGAAACTGCTTCAGTGGCTGGGAGGAGTAGAAGGGGGCAGAAGACTTTCAAAGACCTTCATTTCCTTCACCCCTTATGTTTATTTTTTTCTTTTTTTGTAACCCACCTACCCCTAAGTCCTCCTACGTCTGTGTGCACGGGTGCAAATGCGTGTGGATGCAAGCACACGGCTCTTTAGTTTTTCCAAACCTGTAGCATTCTTGACAGAGAATCATTATTTTGAATTTGAGTGATGCCTTACGGTGCCAAAAGCCAATGAGACGCCTCTGAGAACTCGAACCTAACCACAATGTTCCCTTCCAGGGCACTGACCATCCGTGCACTGCCAATAACCCAGAGAGCTGCTCCGTTTCACTTTCACCCCAGGACTTTATCAACTTGTTCAAGTTCTGAATCTCAGCACATGACAACCCTGCAGAAGGGTCCCCCTGCTGATTGGATAGCCGGGAATATGGTGTTTGGACACTCCGTGTGTAAATAGTGTACAGTTTAAACATTGGCTCAAAACTTCTGAGATAAGTCGTTGAGAGGACACTGGAGGGGAAGGATGCAGTTGCTGACTGGGAATTTAAGAATGTGAACTTCTCATTAGAATTGGTATGGAAAAGCAGAAATACTGTAAATAAACTTTTTTTGTCCTAACAATCTGCCAGCAAGAGTATAAGGGGCAAGAATTCTATTTCAGCAGTGAAAACGGAATTCTCTTGATGTTCGTGGAGACTCCTTTATAGTTCTCTAGGAAGAAAAAGGCAAAACTCAAATACAAAGTAGAATACTCTCTGTTTACAATGTGAAAATTTGTTTAGGAAAAAAAAAAGGAGAGAAAAAGAAGAAAAACTACATATAAGAAATCCTTGGGCTTTGGGTTTTGATTTGGAGTTTGTTTTGAAAAGCAACGAAAGCACAGCGCCACCCATCCTGCACCCGCACAGGCATAGGGCCTTATCCTGCAGATACCACACAAAGGTCTACCTCTGAAAGCGTAGAGTGCTCTGACAACGCGCATGATACAATAAATAGGCAGTGTCTGTTTTTCTCTTAAATGTTTTCATCACTATAAAAAGTGATTTTAAGTAGAAAGGGATGTTGGAGGCAACCCTCATCTTGTTTCACGAAACAGGCCCCTCTTTGGAGCTGCCTCTTTCCTAGAACAACCCCGAAGTACATGTGTCTTTTTTTCCTTTCCTGTTGCGGCTCCTTTGGGGAAACAGAGGCCAATTTAAAACAGTTCCAGAGGAAGTCCTGCCACAGAAGAGTAAGAATTAGTCTCGTGATAGGTACGAAGGTTTCCTTATTCCTCTTTAACTTCCTGGCTCTTCCAAGCCTCCTTGGGTACCTTCCTGGATAAGCATCTGTCTGTGGACTGATTGGAGCCCAAGCGCTGAGGCTTGAAAGACTGGTTTTCCCTATGAGCCATTCAGTGTTTCACCCGTTGCTGTTCCCCTTGCCAGGGTGATGAGCTGGGGAGCTGCTTTTCTTTCGGTCTGACATCAAAGTTTAATCAACCTGATCTAGGGCTTTTGGCAAGGTTGATTAAAAATAAAGGCTGGCGTTCCAGCCAAATAGGAAGCAGAGGTACCATAAGTTCATCTTAAACTTGCTTGGGAGCTGGACAGTCAAAACATAAAGACCCCAGGGGATCTTGCAAGGCAAATATTAGCAGTCGCTGTGGAAGAAAGGAAATCTCAGGACTTTATGAGTTAATTGTAAAATATTCCTGGGAAGGGCTGGGGGATGTTTTTGTTTTTTACTTTTTATAGAGTGTTGCTTTTCTACAACAATGTACATATATTTTCAGTTGTATTTGCTTCTTTTTTTCCAAATAAATTTGTCACCCTGCATGCCCTTGGCAAAAAAGTGAAGCAGAAATAGGAACTTGGTGCACACTCATGTTGAGGAACAGTGTATCCTTAAAGGTTGATCCTTAGGGTGACCCAGGAAAGGGGAAAGATAGCTAAGCATGTACAGAAACAAGGCAAGGGACAAGCTGGTGACGCGACGCCTCGTCATACCCGTCCCTCGGTAACACGCAATCCACGCGCCAGCATTCTGAGAGAAGTAAACTATTCAGTGCTCCTCATTTTGCAATGTTTGTGCCCACAGCAGGACTTCTCAGTATTTTTTTCATTATCATCCCAAGAAGAAAAAAATTGAATTTAAATGTTCTTTAATAAGAAAAAGTAAATATGAAAGAATAAGGTTTTTGTTGGGTAAGGTTGAACCTCGGAGGGCCAGAAACCATTGTAATGCCTACGGTTTATTTTTTGCAATCCTCTTCTGCCCCTGAATCAATTTCACACTGAGAATGCAGGGCCTAGAATGTTGAATAAAAAGCTACTTCTTCCATAATTGTCAGCTTCGCTCAAATTTCTCAGCTTCCTTAAAGACGTGGGGTGGAGCTGGGCCTGCCATTACTGGGAGAGCTCTGGAACCTTTGACTCCAGATGACAGTTTTAGATTGAGGGGTTCGTAGCCTTCCGCATCTTCCTATCAACTTGCGACCTCTGCTCCTTCCTGCTGATGAGGAAGGTAGAAACTCCTCAGCCCCTTCGGGTTTGCAGTCCTAGAAACATGGCCAGCTTTGTACTGTTAGCACAAAACTGGTGAACCAGGCAACAGCATGCATCTGTGCAAGACGTCCTCTGCCCCAAGTGACAGGGTTACCGTCTTCCGAAATGTTTGCCAAGATGGTGCCTGTGGGCTCGCCCCATGTCCTTTGATGGTATTGGAGGTGGTGTATGACAGAATCAAGGAAATTTAAGGAAAAAAGAGGAAATCAACATTTATTTTCTCTTTCATTGGAAGACGAGAATAGGAAGGAAATGGCAGGTGGAGAGGGAGAGGGAAAGGAATAGAAACGGCGTATCTATGATGCTGTGGTTTGTGCGGGGGCAATGGGAAGTGCACAACATGCCCGGAGAATCTGTGTTGGACACCTGTAGTGCCTGTTAAGCATGGCCAGAGCCTCACATATAAGTGAGTTAAAAAGTAAACTTTTGCTCCCCGGGCACTAATATTCTATAGAATGTCTATGGGCAAACCCTCCCGGGACAACCTGACCTAAGAAACAAAAACAAATAATCCCTGTCTCAGAACTGCTGGTCTAAAAGCCAGAAGGGCATGACAATGGAAATTGCTGGAAGAGACAGAATGCTCTACTCCCTTTGCTGTGCCTCCCTTCCCCGACCCTAAACCCTGCAAAGCAGAATTCAAAATTGATGTCAACTATGAAGTAATTCAGACTTCCAAAGAAGGAAAGTGTTCTGTCCAGGGAGTGTGAGCAAATCCACAGGGATGTTAAGATTTGGTCCAACTCGAGGTTTATGGGCAGTAAGCCTAGAGTCTCTTGAGAGTAAGGCCCAGCGTTTGGGGAAAGGAGAATATGTGATGTTTAGGAGTGCTCACTTTAGAACAAGATCCAGAAAAAAAATCCAATGACATTTTAAACTAGATTGTGTTATTACTCAACACTGTTACTTTGGGCAGACAAATCAGTTGAATGGAAGGGCAGGTGGCAGAAACGAACAAGTTATAAGGTAAAAACATCCCCATATGTCAGTTGTGAGATGGTAGTGTTTGGTGATGATGAATTTTATACTGAAGTAGCCTGGAAGACATTTTTCGATTGCACTGGGCTTACACTGCACAACTCTCAACACAAGAGCAGGTTCCACTTGCACCTGTGAAGTAAGGTAGTGGGTGTGTGTTATGTTATTGCCACAGTTCTCCTCTTTGTGGCTTCGCAAACCCTTTCCCATAAAGAGCTTGCTATTAACAAAGCCTCCTTGTTTCTGTTGTTTTTATATGGGAGAAGAGAAAGAGCTTGGAATTTCATTTGTCTAAGCAAGTGGTATGATTTAAAAGGAGGTAAATCATTCAAGAGAGGTTCAACAGTATATCATTCTTAGCATTCAATACAATGTTTATCATAAAATATGCACCTGAGTTTATGTTTTTCTGCCAGGCTGTAGGGCAATAATGTCTTGCTGTGCAAACACTCTATTTTATGTGTGAGTTTTTTTTAACTATAATTTTATGTGTGAATTTTTTTAACTAAACTCTATCATCATTTTCTATGTTGACATCTGGGTTTTTTTAATCTGTTTCCAAGTATCTTAGTCTGTGAACCATCTCATCTGACTGGATACTAGCCTAAAATCCTATTAGTGCTTAAACAGACCTCAGAAGCAACCCAAACCTCTAGGCAAATGCAGAGATGTTGCTCTTTAATATATCTTGGGCCCTTGATGGCTTCAACAAACAAGATAATTCCTTTAAACTCAACATTTTCCATAGATGCTTTCTTCTCTGTTTCATAGAGCAGAGTAAACCCTCTTTAGTTTTCCAAAGGAAGGAAACTCCTACCCCAGACTTCAGACCTGGACGGGACGTTAGAAACGGTGGAGTCTGACACTCCTTTTGCCTTTCAAGACGAGGAAGTGGGTCCAGAATGTTTGGGAACACGCCTCAGCCCACCTGGTACCCAGTGGCAGAGCCGAGTGTCAACCTGGGGCCTCCTGAGGCCTGACTTTGTATGGTCCCTCCCCCTACCCCCAGCACTTTTTGGTATGGCTGGTGACATGTGACCCCAGTGTCATTCTTCTCAAGACCTTTGCTGTGAAATGGGAGACTGCCCAGTGTTGGGCATCTGGCCTTTAACTTTTCCAAACATTTTAATCCCCTGATTCTTATTGGACAGATTAAGGAGCAACTTGATGTTTTCACAGGCCTCTGACTCTGGTGTGTGTATGGCATTCTAGTGAGTACAACCTGCTCGCTATAAAGTAAGCAGCATGTTTTGACAAACTCACTTTTCCCTCGAGCACTCACATTTTAATTACAAAAAGATGGCCCTTATAGAAAGAGATAAGGGCTGAGCAGTGGCTTGCTTTCTAGAAACCGAGGTTCTGATGGTAACAAAGCAGGTATTCCTCTGCCTTAGACTCAGAGGTACATTTAATCCATCCGCTCCATCTCCTCCTCTTCCAGTACCAGCTGTGAGATCCAGTGAGTTTCTATCCCAGTGCAAGTTCACTCTCTGCTAAACCTCATCTTCGCTAAGCAAAGGGGGATTATTCCATGAGGCAGCAAGGAGCAAGGGCCAACAATATTCTTTACTTTGCTGGGCATTTTTCAAAGTGTCCTTGAACTCAGCAAACAAAGCTTCCTGAAAAATCTCTCAAAACTTAGCCATTTGGTCAAAAATGGACAACTGCTCCAAAACTCTGAACTTCTTGAAACTTCATCTGCTACATTACTTCTGGAGTTTGAACATGACTTCTTCTGTCTTTAAGTATAGATGTGTTTGTTTAATTAACAATGCACAATCTGTTAAACAGAAGGCCCCAAGCTATGCTCTACACTTGGGAAGCCTTAGCGCCATCTTTATTCTACCAAGTGCCAAGCACCCTGGCTAAAGGGGGTGTATATTACAGCCCAAGTCCTAAGCTTAGAAGCTTTAATGTACTTTTTTTAATGAAAAATATTAGACGGGGTTGAACATTGTAATTAAAAGCATAAGGTTAGACCAATTATATACAAAGATGTTTATTTAATATTGTGTGAGCTGAGTCCTTCTGTATAAATTATTTGCACACTTTTCTTGCATGATGAACTGATTTTTTTATAGTTGTTTGTACCAGACGGTGGCATATTTTTGTAAAAAACTTTTGACACTGAATTGCAATAAATGTTTTTCCAACAACAGACCCTGGTGCATTTTTGGTGTATGTCAATTCAAGTTGTTTTTTTTTATCATATCAAATATGTTTATCTTTTGCCTATTGAAACTTATATTCCTTTCCCAGAAACTTGTTACTATTATTATAAGATTTCTAGGAATACACAGAAAAATAAGCTTATTGATGAATGGCAACCTGCATCCATAATACACCATTATGCGTAATTGGAATATTTCCATATACTGTTTGTATAGTAGAATGATTAGGGAATAATTAATTTTGAAGTCCATATCAATTTATTCATCAACAGACATTCATGGAACAGCTACTATATGCTAGACCTGTGCAAGGCACTAGGAATTGGGTAGGAAACAAGACAGAATTGGTCCCTGCCTTAATGGAATAAAGATTCTAGCAAGAAGGAAATTTTTTAAAAAGCAAGTATTTAAAAAAGTAATTTGTAATAAGCATTACAACGGGAGTAAAACAGGGGCTGAGATATAGGACAACAAAGGGGACCTGCTTTTAGACTAAGCAGGAGGCCTCTCTGACAAAGTGGTGTTGAAGCTGAGACCTAAAAGGCACGAAGGAGCCAGCCCCAGCGGAACGAGGGCAAGACCGTTCCAGAAAGAGAAAACAGCTTGTACAAGGTTCAAATCATGGTCTTGCTACTTACCTGCAGTGTGACTTTTGTCACCTTACTTAACCCCTCTGTGCCTCACCTTGACTCTAAGAATATTCGTCTGTTATGGTTGTGAGGCTTAAGTCAACTAATACATGTAAAGTGCTTGCAGCCAGACACATAAGTTCAATAAATGTTAACAACTGTTATTCCCTGAGTGACAAGAGTCTAAGGGTTGGGTTAGGAATAGCACTGTTTGCAGGTGGGTAGGATTTACCCAGGTGACTTACTCGTGGGTGACTGACTTGATACTTTCACTCTAGAACACACACTGACCCAGCCATTAACTCACCATCAGAAAATGACATACACAGTACATGAGAATAATTAGAGATTTTTTTTAAACCTCCACCAGATCACAAAATCTCAGCATTCCCTAGATATCCCACACATTTGCTCAAATAGGCTATCTAGAATGTTCTTCCCCCAACCCTCTGTCTCATGAGCACCTGTTGCACTTCCTTAGGGCCACTTCCTCAACTAAAGCCTCCCCGTACTGAGAAAATCTCATCTCCCACAACACTTCTTTGCTTGTGCACTTTGTTACATTGTAGTCTTATCTGTGGCAATTGCATAGTACCTAGCACTGTGCCAGGGCTGAATGAATTAATAAACCTGTACATACAGGCTGGGCGAGGTGGATCATGCCTGTAATTACAGCACTCTGGGAGGCCAAGGTTGGAGGATCACTTGGAGCCAGGAGGTGAAGACCAGCCTGGGCAGCGTAGCAAGACCTCATCTCTAAAAAAAGAATTTTTTTTTAATTAGCTGGGCAGTTGGTGGCATGCACCTGTGGTCCCAGCTACTCAGGAGGCTGAGGCAAGAGGATCACTCAAGCCCAGGAATTTGAGGCTGCAACCTATGATCCCACCAGTGCACTCTAGTCTGGGTGACAGACAAGACACTGTCTCTAAAAAAGATTTTTTAAAAATCCATACATACATTCATAAAATACTTTTGAAAGTCTCACCTAGGACCACATACTTATCCTTAACTAGAATAAAAATCAATGTGAGTTTATGTGCATAGATGAAATTATATACACCTTCTTGGTTTAAAATCAATGTTAGTTGAAAAGTAACAATTATAGAGACCTAGTTTTTATTAACGTTTCCTTTAAATTCAACTAATGAACCTCGATATTCAATTTACAAGTCTAGTAAATTTTAACACAAAATAAGAGGACCTTTTATTACCATTAATAAAATCAAATTTAACAGACCAAAGTCCCTCTAAAAAGTAAACTTCTTTTACAAACTTAATAAAAATTCCTTTAAACATTTTAAAGCTGCAATTGTGAATCTGATACATTTGACTTTTTAGGTACTTCGATTATAAATCTAACCCATTTGCTTTTTTTTAAGGCACTTCGAATTCCTGCTCAGATAAGCTTACAACCTTAATAAGCAAAACATTCTCAAATAAATTAATAACTTACAAATTTAATAAATTAAACATAAATATATTTTATTTCAAGCTCTCAACAAAACTAACATTGTTAACACTAGTGAAATTATTATACTTTTCAATTTAAAGTCATATCTTACACTAATTATTTTTTAACTTGATTGACATTACACAGAATAATTACCTATTTTTAATGGAAATATAAAGCTGCCACAGTAGGCAAAATAATGGCTCCTAAGGATGTCCACGTCCTAATACCAGAAACCTATGAATATGTTGTGTTACATGGCAAAGGGGAAAGTGCAGATGTGATTAAGGTAAGCACCCTGAGATGGAGAGATTATCGTGGACTATCTGGGTGGGCCCAATGTATTCATAAGGTCCTTAAAAGTGGAAGAGGAACACAGAAGAGGTCAGTGATGTGACGTGAGAAGGACTCAACCTGCCATTGCTGGCTTTGAAGATGGAGGAAGAGGCGACCAGCCAAGGAATGAGAGCAGCGTCTATAACCTGGAAAAGGCAAAGAGATTCTCCCCTACAGCCTCCAGGAAGGAACACAGTCCTGCCAACATCTTCACATTAGCCCACTGAAACCTGTGTCAGAGCTGACCTTCTGAACTCTAAAATAATGAATTTGTATTGTTTTAAGCCACTAAATGTGTGGTGATTTGTTACAGCAGTAATAGAAACTAACACAGAATCTGGCCGATTCTGTAGTATGTCCAGCAGCCCAGCCCTACGAAGCTTTTCCCTATCAATTCTGCCCCATCAGACAAACTCCCACTGTCCCTTCTGCTGCCTGGTCCCCCACTCCAAGCTGGGAAAGGGTCTGTCTGTAAATAAAAGGCACAACCGTCTTCACAGCCTAATTCAGCAGCAAGACTTATTTTGACCCCCAGATATGTGAAACTGCAAAAGCTAGACAGGAGATGTCAGCCTCTGTCCATGGCAGGTTTAAAGTTTTCTCCTTCCTGTTTTACATAGGTTTAAGTTGAGGCTGACACCAATCTCGTTTCTGCCCAAGAAACGTCGCAAAGAATCGGTGTCGTGAATTCTCTCCGATGAGCAATGCTTATGAAGCAGCAGGGCCCTGGGCACTGGAGCAGCCATTCAGAAGTGTGAGTTCAGCCCTCGCCCTCAACACCCGCCTGCTGGAGGAGTGGGAGGCGTTAGAAACTGTACATCAATTGCAACACAAGATCCAAAGTTCCAAGTGCCCAGAGTCAGGTACAAAGGACGAGAGGAGTTCGGATAGGTTCATGTTTCTGTGAAGGAGAGCCATGTGGGATAAGACCTAAGCCCACAATACGCTCTTCCTGATCAGTATAAGTAAAGCTCCTTCCTTGCGGGCCAGAAGGCAGGAACTGGGGCTGGGCGCCAGAGACCAAGGCTCACCACCCAAGCCCATTCAGGGCATTGATAGATTTCTTGCAAGGGGAGAAAAAGCACTCTGAAGTTTGAACAGATTTCCATTTTGGAGGGAACTGAAGCCATGTCCCCTGATGTCCCAGGACCAGAGTCTCTCCAGTGTCCTAGAAAATTAACAGAAGCCCAGGCGAACCCCAGTTTCCTTCAAGCAGTTCTATGATGGTTCATCTTACGTGTCAACCGGCTAGGCCATGGGACCTAGTTGTTTGGTCAAACATCAGTCTAGGTGTTGCTTTGACAGTGCAGATGTGATTAACATTTAAATCAGTAGACCTTGAGTAAAGCAGATTACCTGCCACTGTGTGGGTGGGCCTCATCCAATCACTTGAAGGCCTTAAGAGAAAAACAGTGATCTCTCTTAAAGAAGAGGGAATTCTGCCTCCAAACTGCCTTTGGACATAAGATTGCAACATCGACTCTTCCCTGGGTCTCTCGGCTGCCAGCCTACCCTGCAGATTTTAGACTTGCCAACCCCAACAAGTGCATGAGCCAGTTTCTTAAAATAAATCTAGATAGATGATATATAGATAGATGGATGATAGAGATAAAAGGATAAGTATAGAGAGAGAGCAAAATATTTAAGGAATAAAATATTTCACTTTAAGGAATTTTATTTTAGGGAATAAAATATTTAAAAGAACATTGTAAAATATATGTGTATATGTAGATAGATATAGAGATACCAGAGAGACAGATAGATACATAGCTGCATAGATACAGGGATAGGGATATAGACACAGATGTAGATATAGTTGAAGAGAGATTATTTATATGTTATATATATTTACATATATACACACACACATTTACAGGAATAGAAAGAGGTACACATTCTATCAGTTCTGTTTCTCTGCAGAAGCCTGACTAATACCAGCTCCTAGAAAGAGAACAAGGGCAAGGAGAGTCTGGAGGAAGGATACAGAGGGCAGGGGGAGAGGGAGAGCAGAATCTAGTGGCTGCAAGGGACAGTCAGCCAACCACCACGTCCTGGGAAATCATATCTGGCAGATGCCAAAGAATGCAACCAAATAGTCATTCTTGACCCACATAAAAGTGTTTGTGTGGCTCTCCCTTCTTTGTACTTTTTAAGCTTGTATTTGATTGTTGTAATTATATTTTACTATTTAGTCCTTTCCTCATTGCAAAATTATTCTGAGAAACCCCTACTTCCTCCAGAGAGGCAGCACAGCACAGTGATCGAAACACAGAATCTGAAGCCAGCCCTCCACCTCCTAGCTGTATGGGACAGTGTGTTAAACCTTGACGTGCCGCAGTCCCCTCCCTCATCTGTAAAATGGGCATGATGACATGTCTGCATTATAGAACTGCTGTGAGGAGTAACTGAGTTGGTACATTTTGCATGATTAGATATATTTCATGTGGTTAGAGCAATGCTCGACATATGATGAGCTTTATATCAACATTTGTTGTTATTATTCATTAAGTCCATTTTCTACTTTCTGTTTTTGCCTTATGTGCTCCAGGCAGAAAGACCATGTAGCCTTCACTATCTACAAAGAGAAGCATAATAACTAAATCAATGACCCCCATAATTCTAGCCTGTGCTTATTGTTTAAACCAGTGGTCTCCAAGCATCATCAGTAAGCATTTTTAAGCATAAACCCAATATATGTATATTTGTTCATTTATTTATCAATGAAGTATGTGCAAGCACTACTATCATTAACTAATATTTCAAAGTATCATAAACACTTAGGAAGAGAATGTTCATATGGATATAAATGTAGATTTCAAATAGTTGTGATCATTTTGAACTTTTTGGCCAATTTTTGGTCAGGTCTCATTAGCTCCTCATTGCTTTATTTCCTAATGCAGCCAACAAGGAAGCCCTCCGGGAGGAGCATGTTAGTGCTGACATTTCCTTCTTCCTTCATGCCTGCTACAGTAGTATCTTCACTCTGCTGTTTCTTTACAAGAAACTTTTTAAAGTTTTTGTCCATTTTATGAGAATTCATTTAATTAAAACTATATAATATAATCCATAAATCCATGAAGCCAGGTCTACAGAAGTTGCTATATGTCACAATACACTGAAAAAAAGTGACCAAACGCAGAGTGTCACTCTGCATTGGGGCCAAGGTCCCTAAGTGTCTGACATGACAGCTGATGTCTGATGGGTGGGCTAAGATGGCCATTTCAATCCAGATAGTAAATATTGTAAAGCCTTTGTGCTGGTTGTTCTGTCTTTGTCCCCCAAAATCCATTCTCCTCTTCTCTGCCCAGCCCTATGCCCCAGGAGACTGCCCACAAAGGACTGCATCCACCAGACCCCTTTGCCAGTTGGCATTTGGTTGCGTTTGTCCAATGGGAGGTGCTGGTAGAAGCAAGAGAGCAGGGGGAGGGAGAGTTATGCCTCTTTCCTCCCTGCTTTCTCTGGGCTCTGGCACTTTGTGTCTGTCAGAGGCTGTGTCCCCCTCCACACAAGTCCTCCTTGTGGCTCCAGCTGTCACCAGGCTCCTCTCCAAGCCTAGAGGAAGTCATTCTCCTTGTTGCTCATCTCCAGGGGACCTCAGCATCCCTTTGTGTGTAGGGTTCTTCTTGCGTAAAAAATCTTTTAAAGTGTATAAACTCCTAGGTAATAAGGAATGAAAAAACCCACATGCAACATCAATAATAATTTGAATCCTACTCTTTGCCAAGTGTTTTTAAATGCATTATTCTTTTTCATTATCAAAGCCACTTTGTAAAGTAGATACTACTATCTACTTTCCAATTGTGGGAACTGAAGAAGACTTAGAGAAATGAAATGATCTGTCCAAGATCACAGTGTGGTATGCTAGATGGCCCACGATGGCTGAGCGGACTGTGACTCTCTCTCTCAACTCCATGTTCGGTGACATGTTGGTAATTTAAAATCAGTCATAGCAGGAGAATTTACACCACAGAAATAGGCAAGTGCTACAAATCAGAGCTGTTTTGTTTTGTTTTAAGAGCTGATTTTTAAACATTTACCATCATATCCTGGTCACACAGTTACCTGGGATTTAAGCTCAAATCTGTCTAGCCCTAGACCCAGTGTTCGTTTTATGACACTACAGTTGTCTTTCCCATGCAGCACCTAGGGCAATACCTTAGGAATAGTCCTTGTAAAATACGTATTTCCTGCAGCGAGTACGCAGGGGTCTCTAGGATAAATCTCTGTTAGACTTGCCATCCAAATGGTCTTTGTCTATTGGATGAAGACTTGTTGACAAATAACTTTGAAAGAATTTTCAGCTTGTCCTAATAGCCCTGTCATTAGTACGTAGAAATAGATTGGACACAGAGCGCTCTTTTGTTTCCGTTTTCCTCACTTGTATGAGCATAATACTCTCTTACCCTCCCCCAGGTAGGATTTGCCCCCGTCCCTAGGTTGGGCATTTCATGACTATGAAGTGGCTTTGACATGAATGTTAATTTTTGAAACAAAACAAAGGCGAGGGGAGAGAAACCTTTCTCTAAAACCATGAACTACATAGACTCAAAGACATTAGACCTGACAGGGATCTGAAGAAGTTATTTAGTCCAGTTTCTACCACCTTCCTACAGGCCTACACCCCACCCCCATCTTACAGATGAGATAACTGAGACCTCGAAATGTTAATGACCTGCCCAGAAAAACTATAATAGAGCATCACACTCTATAATTCACTAATTACTGTACCAGGATAGTGAGTGGGATTTATCTTATTGTCCCAAAACTTTGGATAAAACCCAATGCAGAGGACAAATGAGTGAGTATCCCAACATTCTAAGTTCAGTAGTTGGGGCCAGCCACTTCCCTGCAGGGAGGAGTGAGGAGGGAGGAGGTTAGCAGGGATGGGAGGGTTGTATTCTCGGAAAGAGCCTATCCTGTCCTCTGACTCACAGCGGGGACTCAGGAGAATCATTCGTAAAGCCCAGGAGTACCAGCAATGTGCATGACATGCATTCCATTCTTCTGTGCATGGCAGCTTGGGCAGCAGGCTTGCAAATGTTGCCTGGGGCTAGGAATGAGAGACTGGAGAGCACGGTGGTCTGGGAGCTGGAGGGGTGGCGAAGCCATTTACACTGCCCCCCAGCAGCATGCAAGGGTGTGAGAGCTTCCCATGGGTTGAGTGGAGAACAACAAGATAGCTGGGTTTGAGCTATCTTTGCTGCATCTCATTAAGGGGGTGTCCCCCTCTGGGCAGCGGCCCCACCAGCCAGTAAACAGTGTGCGGACTAAAAGGTTGGGGTGGGCTTGCGCTGGAGCCAGCTCTCTAGTCACGAAAGTGTGTGGGGAAGACTCCCAAAGGACCTACTCATATGCCCCTTGGGAGAGCCAACTTGGAACACCTGCCCCAGAGAGAACCAGCAGCAAATCAGCAAGCCAGAAAAGCAGCAACAACCCACAGGGAGAGGATGGAAACCTCTTCTTGGAAAGCTAAGTGAGGAGGCACCTCTGCCTACTCCCTACCCCCCACTCCGCTATCCCCCACCTAAGCTCCAGGAAGAGGGACAACCACGAGGGTCCCAGGGGCCGCTGCAGCCACAGCTTCCCCTGCACTGAGATCTGCATTATGAAATACACCAGACCTAAGGCTCAGAAACTGGAATGAGACCAGTAATGCCCAACAGGGGTTGAAAAACTGCAAAATGTGTCCCGAAGGCCATCAGGGGAGCCGTCCCCACAGAGCTTCAGAGCCATTAATATAGTTGAGAACCAAACCTGAAAAAAAAAATCAACTTTTTAAATATTTATACCCCAAATTGAGACTTCCCTTTAAGCTAGTTTCAATTTATTCAACATTATTTATCTACTGTGTGCCCGGAGCTAGGTCTACCAAGTTGAAAAAGGTCTGTGAAGCTGGAGTCATCATATTTGAGGAACACACATACTCCTGGAGGAGGGCCAGGCATGCAAACCGGTAACTATAACATTCTACAAGCAGGCGTAAAGGAGGCTCAGCAGAGACACAGTCATATTTGACTTATAGAGAATCAACTTTTCTGTGTTTCAATTTTCTCATCTATAAAATGGGGATAAAAATAGCATCTATTCACCAGATTGTTGCGAAGATTAAATGAGCTATTTTGTGTAGAAAAGTGCCTGGCACACAGTAAACTGAACACTCAGTGTTCAATACTATAGTTTCTTTTTTTATATAGTGAATCATCTGGCATTGCTGTAAATATGTTAGCTGCTTAATTTTCTCAACAATTCTACTAAACAGATACTATTTATCATTCCCATTTTACAAAGGAGGGAACTGAGGCACACGGCGGATAGCAGCTTGCCCAAGGACACACAGTGGAACTGGAATTCAAATTTAGGCTGTCCGAATCTGGGGCCCACACTCACTGTGCAGTGTAGGGGTTAAGAGTGGCCAGTTTTGCCAGGCGCTTCCGGGAATGCAAAGGCAAAAGTACTTTTTCCAAAACTGTAACCAATAAAATGCGGTCCTAAAATAACTTGCAACACAGAAGTCTGGCTCTGAACTTTTTAAGAAAATTCACATGAATTTTTCAATCCGATTTCAAATTAGAAAAGGCAAGACTTCATCATGGGGTCCTGGGCACACAGACATGAGCTTGCTGGCTGGTGTGACTGAGTCCTCCCTGGCATGTTGGTCCTTCAGCCTCGCATTCAGCCCCTCTGCAGAGAGCTAAGTCCTGCCCCTCAGCCAATACCTGGTTGGATTTGGACGCCACACCCTCCAAAGCGGAATTTCTCGTCCTGAAATTGGGGCCTGAGAAACCTACACTTGCCCATTGTGTTTAAATAACCATCCTAGCCCCAAACAAGGGATGCTAGTACCCTGTAATTACAGGCTTGCAGGCCTGTCACTGGGGAGAAAAAATACGAATAATAGCTCCATCTGCCTGTGGGATCCAAGCTGTCTCTGGAAGCCACTGCCATTCAAAATGTCTATTTTTATTAACAAAACAGAATATGGCTGCCCCCAACCTGAGCATGACCTTGGCCTCATAAATAACACCATCACATCTGGGAGGCACTTTGTTAAACTGAGAGACTCCTATGAAGTTCCCAACCGCACAAATCCGCCGAAACATGTTCTTTAATCAAGAACAGAAAGAATTCACCTTGAGAAGCATAAAAAAAGACATATTCATTAATCCATCCTGTGCAGAGGATTCCAGATATCAAAATCATGCTTCTTTTAAACACTAATAATTGTGAGCTCGTGTACAGTGTTCCCATGGAAGGTCGGCTGACCCAGCTTTTAATTCTATGGCATTTCATCCATGCTAAGATGAACATTCTTTTCATTTTTAATGTCTTTGAATTTGGGCTGCATCTTACGATCCACAGCATCTTAGATTCAGTGAAACACAGACTTGTGACTGAGACACATGTAGCCCATCAATTCTACTCTTAAGCTCTCCGTGATCAGCCCCCTCCTCTGCTTCTCCGCTGCCTGCCTGCGATAAGAGCCCGCAGCATCACTTGCCTGGAAGTTTGCAAGAGGTATTTAACCTGTCTCCCACCTTTAGGCTGAGCCCTTCCAATGCACCCACTTCCCTGCTCTACAGGTCCTTCTAGAACATGTATGTAATCATACCACTCCCCTGTTGATAATCATTCAGTAGATCATTGTTGAATCTGGGTAATGGGTAAATGAAGATTGTTTTTACTATTTTCTCTATATTTGGGTAGGCTTGAAAATTTCTATCATACAATTTGTAATGCATCAGTGAAGATGCCCCCAGACCACCACCAATGCCTACCTCGTTTTGGGGGGTAGGAGGGGTTTGGATGAACACAGAGAGGACAGTGAAAGGGAGTCTTTTGCTGTAAAATAACTCTGTGTTATTTTAAAGTTTGGTAAGAGTTATTTTTGTCTCTTTTTTTTTTTTTTTGATATAGAGTCTTGCTCTATTGCCCAGAGTGGAGTGAGTGTGGTGGCATCATTGTTGCTCACAGCAACCTCAAACTCCTGGGCTCAAGCGATTCTCCTGCCTCAGCCTCCTGCGTAGCTGGGACTACAGGCACGCACCACCACACCTAGCTAATACTTTTGTCATTTTTATAATAAGTTTTAAAATCATTTTGAGGGTTCCTAGCTAATACTTTTGTCATTTTTATAATAAGTTTTAAAATCATTTTGAGGGTTCCCATTAACTCTGTCTGGTTTAACACCCAAGCTCACTGCCATGGCAGCAGGCTGGTGGTAATCGGGACCCTGCCTCTCCCAACGCCTCATAAAGAGCCACATGCATCCTCTGCTTTAGCGGCACCAAACCACGTGCAGTTGCCTGAACTGGTTGTCTGCTTCATGCCGCTGTTGCATGTGCTGTTCTGTCCTTAACTCATCTGCCTGGTAAACTCCCACTCTCCCTACAAGGCCCAGCTCAATTGTCCCCTGTCTATAAAGGCTTCTCTGAGCATCTCCCCCCGGTCACCCCTTCCCCTACTTCTGATCCACCCTCCACCCTTCTCCATTCTCTCTGTGGCTCAGGAGGCCGACTCTCTGAACTGCATCTGTGGATCCCCTGCCTGTAGCTTGTGCTTAGGCCTGGCCTGTGGAAGGAAGACAGGAGGATCAGAGAGTGAGGCAGGATGAGGGCAGGTAATTTACTCCAGCTGACCCTCCCAGGCAGGCCACAGGGGAGCTGTCTCTCCCCTTCTTAAGGGCCTCAGCAGGTGACAGTTGACTCTCACATGCAGCTTCCCTGGGTTCAGATGTCACCTACCTCCCCCACTGCTCCTTTAGGGTTAAGGGCTGTAAATCTTCCTGTATCCATTTCCTGTCACTGTCATAGCAAATTATCACAAATTTGTTACCTTAAATCAACACAAATTTATTATTTGACAGTCTATAAGTCAGAAGTCTAAAATAGGTTAGCAGGGCTCCATTCCTTCCAAAGGCTCTAGGGAAGCACCCATTTTTTGCCTTTTCCAGTTTCTGGAGGCTGCCTGCATTCCTTGGCTTATGGCCCCACATCACTATGACCTCTGCTTCTATTGTTGCATCCCCTTTTCTGCCTCTGACCTTCCAGCCTCCCTCTTACAAGGACTCGTGGTGACATTGAGCCCATCTGGATAATCCAGGATAACCTCCCCATCCCAAGATCCTTAACTTAATCTCATCTGCAAAGTCCTTTTTGTCATGTAAATTAACATATTCACAGGAACAGGTGACTAGAACATGGAGACCTTTAGGGGGGGCCACTGCACTGCACCCCAGCTCCCCATTATACATGGCCTTGGCTACTGCATCATCCTTTGTGGCTGCTTCTCCTAACCCTGCCCAGATCCTTGTAAATACTCCATTCACTGAACCGTTTTCAAATTATCCCACTGGAGTATAACATCTGTTTCTTGCCAGCACTCTGATGGAGAGACCATCCAAGACAGGACTTTGTTCTGCATTCCAGCCTCAACTGTCCCTTGGTCCCACAGGAACCCTCTGATCCTGTCAATCTCCTCTGAACAACCACAGGCCTTTCTCACGGGCTTCACATCCAGATCGCCAGGGAGGAGGAAGAGGAGCACAAAGACATGAGAAGGGAAGGCCCAGGATCACAGGAACCATGGGATGGCTCAAGGCTCTCACACAGCTGGGGTTCAGATAATGAGTAATGAGGTCTCTGCAGGGAGGGGGCACCCCTGGTGATATCTGGGTGACAAGATTGGCTATGTAGTTACAACGCAGGGTAACTGTGCTAGAAGACAATGTGAGACCAGCTGGACAGAGCTTCCATGATATGCACACCTTGGACCTGGCTATGGTAGAAACGCCTCCTTTCCCACTTGGCCAAGTTCTTTGGTCTGCACTATCTCTGATGGTCGGTCATCCAGGCTCTGCTTTGCTCCAAGCCACATCGATTTCCAATGACAAGGAGCTCATCACTCACAGCAGCTCTGGAAGGCAGCTCTTGTCTAGGCCGAGCACAAACTTCCCTCTATGTGATAACTGTTCGTTGGTCCAGTCTGACCCCAGGAGCCACATGACCTAGGTCTAATTCACTTCCACACTTCATCCATCAAACATGGAAGACAGCTGTCATGCCCTCTGCCCTAAGTCTTTTCTTGTCCAGACTGACCACACTCAAATAGGGTGGAGCTCTGAGGGTTCCGTGATTATTTCTAAACCTTTCACCATCCTGTTTCCTAGCCCTGAAACACAGAACATCCAGAACATCAAAACACAGGTCCCAGAAGTGGCCCAAACAGTGCAAATACAGGCAATTCATCCCTTCCCTCTTCTGGATGTGGCATGTATATTAATATATAACATTTTAATGTACATATTAAGAGGGAATTAATTGTCAGGAACAATAATGACCTACTGTTGACGTGACCACGTTCTTTGTCAACTAAAAGGCCAGGAATTTCTGGCTCTCCATCACGTTGAACGTTTTTTTATTAACCTAGCTGTAGGACTTCATCACTATTACATGTTATCCTAGTTTCTCTCTCTCCTTCAATTCTCTCAAGAATTGTGGAGGTCTTGTCTCTGTCATCTCCCTTTCATCTTTAGATTTCAAAAAGCATACTTTCTGTGTCTTTATTCAAGTTGTCAACAGAACATATGGAAGAGGATGAGACTAAGGGACAAACTCCACCTGCAAGTTTCTTGGCCTGTGAATCAGCACATCAGTGTGCGGTGGCACCACAAGCCTTGAAAGCACCTGTCTGTGTGTTTAGCTGCCACATTTCTCCATCCTGTCCCATCTTACCATGAGGGCCTGTGCCAGCTGCTACACTGAAATCAAGACACACTTCACTCTGGGCATTCTCCTTTCTAAGTAGTCTTATATAGTAACACAATAAAAAAAAGAAAAACAAATGAGGTCTCTTTGGTATTAATTTATTCTTGAACTTATAGTGGCCTTTCATGATCACAGCTTCTCTTTCTAACTTATTTCCATTAATTTGCCCTCTTGGAAATACGTGACCATAGGAACCACCTTCCTCCTCAAGATGCCTTCTTCCACTGGCTTCTGTAGTCCCTCACGCCTTGTGTTACATATGGGAGGGTAAATGGTCGATGGGCACAGCTGCAGGAAGGAGACTTTTCACTATACACCCATTTGTAATTTTAGATCTTAACATCTTATAAATGGATGACATGTTAAAAATAATTTTTTGGCTGGGCATGATAGCTCATGTCCAGCACTTTAGGAGGCTGAGGTAGGAAGATTGCTTGAGCCTAAGAGTTCAAAACCAGTGAGACCCTATCTCTACAAAAATAAAAATAAAATAATAAAATAAAAAATAATTTTAAAAAAATTGTTTTCCACTATTTGAGAAAATCCATGAAATATTCATTCCCAAATTCTGCATACCATCTTTCTATCCTTAGGTAAGGAACATAGAAATTCTTGACATACAGTACTACTTCCTTAGTTTCTAACATAATAAGCCACATCCTGGTGATGAATCCCATAACATAATTTGAAGTTGGGGGATATTGCAGTATGGTTCCAGATGATTACGCCTCTGTGTAAGAGAATGATATTTTCTCACCCCATTGACATCAGGCTTGGACGTGTATCTTACTTCTGCCACTGCATCAGCAGAAGTGATGTGTGCCACATCAAGCAGATGTTTTAAGAGCTGCTCTGTGGTCCCACTGTAGTTCTTCTGCATCTGCCACAGACTGGCACATCCCAGATTGGGGCTGCTTCTTCAGCCTGGATCCCAATTAAAGAAGTCACAGTGCCACTACAGTGAACTTATAACACAAATGGGAAATAAGGCTTTGCCGTATAAACCACAGAAAATCAGGGGTATTTGTCACTGAAGCACAACCTAACAAAAACTGACTAAGATGGTAACAGTTTTACATATTTTTTTACTTTAATACCCATGAGACTGTATTTCCTCAAATTGAAATCTAAGTGTCACCTTAATTTCTCCTCTTTCCCTCACCCTCCACATCCAATCCTTGTGGATCAAGTCTTGCCAACTCCCAAATCTACCCACTTCTTTCTCTCCATCACTGCTGCTTGGTCCAAGCCACCACCATTTCTTGTACAAGGAGTCCCTACAGCCTTCTTATCCTATCTAGTCCTTTCTCCACACAGGAGCAAATCGGGACACCGCTCTCACATATTTAGGGCCTTTGGGTTAGTTTCTATTAAACTTAGAATAGAACCCAATTTCTTATCAAGAGCCACTAAGGCTCTTGATCTTGCGTAATCTTCTCCTGCCCATCTCTCTACCTCATCCAGTCCTGAGGCTCCAGTCACACCGGGTTCTCTTTCAAATTCTTTTAACTTTTCAAGCTCTTCCCTGTCTCAGAGCCTTTTGTATGTATTTCTTCCTAGGCTCCTTCTCATCGCCTGTTCTCAAATGTCACCTACTCCAGGGAACCTTCCTTTACCACCCCATGCAAAGCAGGATCTGGACCTTCTCCCCCTGTCCCAACTTCATTATTCTAGATCTTAGCCCTTCGATTATTTCCTTGGTGGCACTTACCACAATTTGTAACAATTCCATTTGTTTATTTTTTTAATTTACTCCCTACTAGACTATAAGTTTCATGAGCAAATGATTATGTCTGAATCTAATATTGCAGCCCTACAGCCTTTAAGGGAGTCTGACAAAGCAGGCACTTAATGTAGTATTTGTTACATATGCAGTGTGGTCATTTCTTAGACTCTAAGAAGCAATGGTTAATAAAGCCAACATTGTAGCCTTTATCTCAGGGTGGGCCAGTTCCCTTTACTTGTTTACAAACTCTCTAACCTGACCACTGTCACCATCATTGTATCTTCAGCCCCACTGTGAGGACACATGCAACAAATACTGTCAGCACGAATCCTCACCACCACTATTCAATCTGTTTCAGTTCGATGGATCCTTAAGGGCTCTAAGCACCCTGTGTCTCACATCAGGAGGATGAGTAGCAGCATCCACTTAATACTGAAGAACTGCATTCATTATTTTACTTACACATGTAAATAATGGCTGGAATTCATTGCTTATTATGGACCAGGGACTGTCATAACTTTGTTACATAATACATCATCTCATTTAATCTTCACAACAGCCCTGCAGCGATATGGCACATCAACTAAGAATGCAGGTTACAGAATCATATTTAGTTGGGCTCAAATGCCAGTCCCCGCTACTCTTGAAAATTCCTTAACCTCTCTATGCTTCCATTTCTTCATCTGTAAAATGGGAGTAATGATGGTAACCACACCTTAGGGTTGGTTGTCTTGAAGATTAAATAAAACAATGCATGTGATGCGCTTATCTCAGTGCCTGGCACATAGAAAGTGTTTCATAAATGTCAGCTACCTCTTCTTAACTTGCTCTTCTGGGGACCATTTTATGTCCTGAAACCTCAAACTATGTGTCCAGCACAGAGAGAGGATGAATTACCCAGACTGAGTCCCTGCCCTTTAGGAGCACACAATCAGGGACAGCTGGGAGCACAGACTTGGAATTCAGAAGAGGACAGCAAACATGCTCCTCCAAATGGCTGCGATCATTATATGCTCCAAACACAGTAAACTCATGTTCTCATTTCCTCTTCTACCAAAATAGCTAGCTCTGCTCCCTGAAGAGGCCCTGGATTATTATAGTTCCTTAAATGCCCTGAAATTCTCAGGAGAGAAGGAATGTTTTTTTTTTAAAGCAAGCATAGCTTGGAGCTAGAAAACAAAAGGTTAAATTCTCTTAAGCTAGGACAATGTAACTCATTTCCTGTTTTTCTCAACTGTCTAGACATAGATCTCATAAGCATTAGCCATGAATCCCACCATCAGGTTAAAAATAGAAGGTTTAAATACGAAATACTGTGGCAGAGGAAAGATTGTAGGTTTCTACCTTTATCCACAAAATGACTACTTTGAAATAGGATTTTTTTGTCTTTGCTGTGAGTTTTTCCACAAGTCCCGTGAAGCGGTATTTCAATGGCAGGAATAGAGAACAACTTTTTCCTAAAGAATATATTTGTCCTTCAATAAATCTAATGCAATCCCCACCTACGCCCCCATCCCTCCCAGGTTTTAAAAGCTACTTGAAGATCCAGCATATGGCAGCTTCTCTTAATGAAAAATACGGTCACAATTACTTGAAATATTTCAGGTTATTGCATAGACCAACATTTAGCCTCATACATCTGTAAAACAGAAAATGCATATAGATTTGACATGCTTACTTTTCTTCTTCTATCTTCTGCCTCCGTAAAGTTGTTGGATAAATATTTTGCTTTGAACATATAATTTTTCCAGAAAACACATTTTTAAAAACTCCGTTAATAATTCAATCATTTTTTAAAGGGAGGGGGGAGGAAGGGATGGACAAAAATCTACCTACTGGGTACAATGAACACTATCTGGGTGATGGGTACACTTATAACCCTGACTCAAGTATAACAAAAGCAATCCATGCAACCTAAAACATTTGTACCCCATAATATTTTGAAATTAAAAAAAAAATCCATAAGCAGTGGTGCACAAGCGTAGGGCAATCTACGATGCTGAGTTTCCCAAACTTAATGGAACCACAGAACCCTTTTATCAGGATAATCCTATTAACACCTCCCAGAATAGTATTCCATGGAATACCAGTTTGGGAAATATGAATTGGATACCTCCTGGATTTTTTTTCTGGTTCCAGAATTATATGAGGTTAGATCTCTTCTCTGACAACCTCAGCTATTTGAAACACAACATAAAACTTGAAAGTAAACAATACTAATGACTCTACAATATTGTAATGGACCTTTTCTCTTTATTATAGGTAGACAAATAGAAGTATATCTTACAGCTGTGGTCCCCAACTCCCAGGGCTCAGACCAGTATTGGTTGGTGGCTTATTAGGAACCAGGCTGCACAGCGGGAGGTGAGCAGAGGTGAACCAGCAACGTTTGTATTTGTATTTACAGCCACTCCCCATCACTCAATAAGCTCCGCCTCCTGTCAGATCATCGGCAGCACTTTAGATTCTCACAGGAGTTGGAACCCTACTGTAAACTGTGCATATGCGGGATCTAGGTTGCACCCTCCTCATGAGAATCTAATGCCTGATAATCTGAGGTGGAGCTGAGGCCTGAGGTGGTGATGCCCCACCCGCCTTGGTCTGTGGAAAAATTGTCTTTTGTGAAACCGGTCCCTGGTACCAAAAATATTGGGGACTGCTGCCTTACAAATACTCATGCATTTACCTTAGAATAAATATATTCATCATTGTATTTAATATTTATATAGATATATATTGAAATAACATAGATCTATAATATATTTATAATTTTTATAATACAAAGTTGTACAATTATATAATTTTATAATTATAATATACATATATGTGCTAGCATATACACATATATTTCCTAACTCTGCCCACTGAGAGAACCTGGAAGCAATTACAACCCAGTAGCAATAAGCATACACAGTGCCAAGACCTTAATTTCTAAATCTATTCTCCAATAAAAGGCATCAGGCTGAGTATGGAGGCTCACACCTGTAATCCTAGCACTTTGGGAGGCCGAGGCAGGAAGGTCACTTGAGGCCAGGAGTTCAAGACCAGCCTGAGCGAAGGTGAGACCCCATCTCTACAAAAAATAGAAACATTAGCCAGGCATGGTGGCCATGCCTATAGTCCCAGCTACTCCAGAGGCTGAGGCAGGAGGATCACTTGAGCCCAGGAGTTTGAGGTTGCAGTGAGCTATGATGATGCCACTGCACTCTAGCCTAGGTGACAGAGCAAGACCTTGTCTCAAAAAAATAAATAAATAAATAAAAATTAGAGCGCTTTGAAGAAAACATTGATTCCATGTTTGGAGCAAAGAAAATACAAGATGAGCCTAGAATAAAAAGTAAATGTCAAAAAGCCAGAAAGTACTCAAAAACATTGAAGCATATCGAAAGGCTACCAAGAGCCAATCTATCTAAGGTCCTAATGGCCAGAGCTAGAACAATTTGAGCAACAAAATAAATAATGACAGCATTAGATTATAACCCGTAAAATAAAATATTCATAAGCACATGTTGATATATTAATAAGTAAATAAATGGTGGAAAAGGAATAACTTTTCCTTACAGAGAAATTCCAATTAATAGAGGAGAAGGAATAAAGGAAATAGAAAATCACTAGTAGCCAAACACCACAGTAACAATTGTTGCAGGCAAAAATTATTTACAGATGCTAAAACTAGTGGGTGAAGGTACGAGAAACAGCATGTTTATATAGTCTCAAAGTATCTCTCCCTTTGTTGGTCACAAAGGGAAAAACAGTAATTCACAGTAGAGAAACCTGATAGACGCCACTTTAACCAAGAGATCAAGGTTAATATCACCAGTAATAAGATATACTGGTATTGTGTGCCTCCTGAGAGGGTGCATGGAGAAGCACATAACATTACTTCTGAGATATTCTTGCCAAAACAGCAATTATCTCAATTTAATCAAAGAAACACAGACAAAGCCAAACTGGAGGGCATTCAACAAAGTAATTGACCAGCCCTCTTCAGAAGTGTCAGACAATGAAAAACAAAGAAAAACTAAGTTAGAGAAGAACTAAATTAGTCACCGTCTCATAACTAAATTCAATGTGAGATCCAAGATTGGGTCCTGAATCAGAAAAAGATCATGAATGGAAAAACTGGCAAATTTAAGTAAGGTCCATTGTTTACTTAATGGTATGGTATCAATGTTAATTTCCTGGTTTTGATCATGGTAGTGTGGCTGTGTAAGATGTTAAACATAAGGGGAAGCTGGGTGGGAAATATACATGGGAATTTTCTAGAATGTTTTTAACTTTCCGTAAGTTGAGAATTATTTTAAAATTTCTTAAAGCTTTTTTTTAAATAATATATTCACAAGCCAAGTATTTATAACTCAGTGCCTGTGCATATCAATAATATTAATAGTCATAATAATAACAATATAATTTCTTTAAACTTTCATTTTCTGACTCTTTATAATGTACCAAGAGCTATGCTGGGAACTTGGGTGTGTTCTTTCCTTTAACCTTCACAATCTGAAGACATAAAGCTAAGTAACATGAACAGGGTGATATTTCTAATAAGTGGCAGAGCTATGATGTCAACTTTTATGTAACCTAGCAGAGAAGATGAAAGTAAATCATTTACTGTTTGAAAGAGACCAAATAGCAAACTAAAATTATGAGGCAGTGCTGAATATCTATGCTACATTATTTCAGCTTCTTGCTCATTTGTCTAAGACTTCAAGGCATGTCAACAATACAGAAATTCGAGAAAATATAAATTAACTAATGCCTTAGGAGAGTAATGTATCCCCCCTTTACTTTCTGAAAATTTTTCTACAAAAATCTCTCAGGGTTGCATGCCTTGGAAGATTTTCTCAAGCACTTTCGCACACAGTGTTTTTATTTAATACACATAACCATGAAATGAGATAGGTTTCATTTGCCCCAATTTTACAAAAAAAGAGAAGTAACTCTTAAGGAGATTGAAAGAATTCCCACTGCACACCTTCTGATCCTCCCAGTCAACAATAGACATTTTTGTCCATTGAAATAAGGTAAACTAATATCCAGGGCATCCTTAAATGAGAAAATTAAGTAATGAAAGGAAAAGAGTGGTGGGGGGGTAGTACAGGCAGATGAGAAGAAGGAAGACACTTCCGTTAATGATTAAGAACATGCATGTAAACTCAGCTAAGCCACTTTCTAACTGTGATCTGGACAAGTTACTCTCTCTGCCTCTTTCACTTCAACAGGAAAAAGGAGTTTTAATAAGTGTAATGGGTTGAATGGTGCCTGCACCCCCCACCTCCAAAAAAATGTGTGTCTACCGAGAACCTCAGAATGCGACCTTATTTGGAAATTGAGTCTTTGGGAATGTAATTGTTAATCCACTAAAGTCATACTGGATTAAAGCAGGCCCTAAATCCAATGATAGTTGTCCCTATAAAAAGAGGGGACACACGGAGACACAGAAAGAAGGCCAGGTAAAATGGAGACAGAGATTGTAGTGGGCCAGCTGCGAGCCAAGGAAGAGCAGGGTTGCTAGGGACCACCAGCAGCTAGGAAGAGGCAAGGAAGGATTCTTCCCTGGAGACTTGAGACTAAACACAGCCCTGCTGACACCTTGATTTTAGACTTTGAGCTTCCAGAACGATGACACAATAAATTTCTGTTGTTTTAAGCCATCACGTTTCTGGGAATTTGTTATGGCAACCCTAGGAAACAAACAGACTAAGCAATATAGGAAGCAATGTATGTAAAGCGACTAGCAGAGGGAAATTAGCAATATATGAGCCATTTCACTCACTCTGCTTTAGTAAGAAGGAAGGGCAAAGGAGGTCAATGTTGATTACATATTTCTTAGCTTTGGGTATTTTTTAGCATTGTTTGGCACACTCGCTGCCTTTTTCCCCCACCTACAACTACCAGGTCACGGCCCAGCTATGAGCAGCTCTAAAATTCTGGAAAATAGCCTCTGCTGTCATGGAGGGGCAGGGTTGGGATAAGATCCCTATCGAATAATAACAGTACAGAGCAGTAAATGTAGATTTGAATTGATCCTTTTATCTCATCATCTAAAAAATATCCTCTAGGCATGATTGTTGCTTTTATCAGTTGAATTGTGTTTCCCAGAAAGATATTTTGAAGTGTGATGGTTAATTTTATGTGTCAGCTTGACTGGGTCATGGAGTGCCCAGATATTTGGTCAAACAGTATCCTGGGTGTTCCTGTGGAGGTGTTTTTGGATGAGACTACCATTTAAATTGGTAGAATGAGTAAAGCAGATTGCCCTCCCTAATGTGGGTGACCTCATCCAATCAGTTGAAGGTCTAAAAAGAACAAAAGGTTGACTCTCCCATGAGCAAGAGGAAGTTTCTCCTTCCTGACTGCCTTCAACTGGGACATTGGTTTTTTCCAGCCTTTGGGCTCGAACTGAAATATCAATCCTTTTTTGGTCTCAATTCGCTGGCTTTCACACTGAAACTACACCATTAGCTCTCCTAGATCTCAGGCCACAGGACCAGACTGGAACTAAACCGTCAGCTCAGGCAGGGTGCAGTGGCTCACGCCTGTAATCCTAGCACTCTGGGAGGCCAACGCAGGAGGATTGCTTGAGCTCAGGAGTTCAAGACCAGGCTGAGCAATAGTGAGACCCTGTCTCTACTAAAAATAGAAAAAATTAGCCGGGCATGGTGGCAGGTACCTGTAATCCCAGCTACTTGGGAGGCTGAGGCAGAAGGATTACTTCAGCCCAGGAGTTTGAGGTTGCTGTGAGCTAGGCTGACGCCACAGCACTCTAGTCTGGGCAATAGAGCTATACTCTGTCTCAAAAAAAATAATAAAAAATAAATTTAAAAAAAATAAACCATTGGCTCTCCTGGGTCTTCAGCTTGCTGACTCACTCGGCAGATCTTGGGACTTGCCAGCCTCCATACTTATGTGAGTCAATTCCTTAGGATAAATTTCTTCCTCTATATCTATATATAGAGAGAACTATCCTATTGGTTCTGTTTCTCTGGAGAACCCTGACTAATACAAAGTCCTAATACCCAGTATCTCAGAATGTGACCTTATTTGGAAATTGGGACATTGCAGGTATAATTAGTTAATTTAAGATAAGGTCTTAGCAGAGTAGGATGGGCCCTTAACCCAATATGACTGATGTCGGTATAAGAGGGAAAAACCAAAACTGGGTGAGGGATATATGGGAACTCTGCAACTTTTCTTTAAATCCAAAATATTCCAAAGTAAAAACTTTATATAAAACAAATGGGACCTACATTTATGGAGTTAGAACTATATACAGGTCAATAGACAGTTAAACATAAATAATTTGTTTACAACAATTAATGTTGTGACTGGATTTCTTATATAAACCTGATACACCTCTCTCATTATATTGAAAACCCTTCATCATGCAGAGCTAAGAGAAGCTGTGTTGAGAAAATAGTCAGTACAAAAGAGACTCCAACTGACACATGCATCCACACTCCATCAGGAAGAAATAAAACACCTAGCCAAATAACTGCAAAACAAAGCAGTATGTTAACTCACACAAAATTGCCATTGTCAACTCAAATGAGGGTGCTATTGTATATCTCATCTGTTAGTGAGTGGCTTGCAAAAGAATACCACACTTCTTTTTACCCTATTTTCTGTTTCTTGAATGGAGCACTTAGGTAACTGAAGAAGTGACAGAAACTTTGGTTTCACCCAGAGAGTGGGGAACAATCTCTGGACAGACATTGAGAAATAGCCCTGCTGAGAGCCGCTGCAGATGGGACACTGACCCCTTTAGACACCTGGCTACAACCCTCGGCCTTTAAGGCCTCCACCCTTTTATTCTCCAGTTACAAAATGTGTCCATCTCATCAAGTGTTAGCCCTTAGCAAAGAAAAGTGAACACACAGGGACCAAGGAGGCCACAGTAAGAACAAGTCACATGAGTCCTGGAGGGAATGGACAGCACCTCACAGTCCCTTATGCCTTGTCTTAGTCTGTCTAGGCTGCCCTAACAAAATACCATCAGCTGAGCTGCAGTTTAACCAACAGACATTTATTATCACAGTTCCGAAGACTAGAAAGTCCAAGATCAAGGTCCAGCAGGGTTCAGTTCCTGGTAAGGGCCCTCTTCCCCTCCGGTAGAGAGCTACCTTCTTACAGGGTCCTCGTGTGGCAGAGAAAGAAAGAACAAGCTTTCTGTGTCTTTTCTTATAAGGCCACTGATCCCACCATGAGGATCACAGGTTCATGACCTCATCTATGCTTAATTACCTCCCAAAGGCCCCATCTCAAAATACCATCGCATCAGGGGTTAAGGCTTCAACATATGAATTCTGGGGGACACAAACATTTAGTCCATACCATGCCTCTCCAAACTTCGAACTTCTAGTAGAGGGAGGGAAAGCAATACATTTTTGTTGATGCTGCTAACAGAAGATCAAATTTTACATGGAAACACATGGAAACACATGGTAGAGACCTGTCTCCTATACACACCTGCATTGCCTTGGCTGGTTAGGGCCGAGAACATGGTAAACACTTGATAATCACTTGTTGATGAATTATAATAATTATTTGTCAATGAACTGCTGCCCTTTGGCATTGATGGCATCTTAAGAAAAGGTTTTACTATGACCCTATCTAATAATCTCAAAGTTTTATTCACATTTTTGTGTTTTTATTTTGACCTCTACACTTCATGCGAAGAGTCATCATATCCTCCCAAATCTACCTTATAAAAGAAGAATTCTAAGTTTGCTATAATTTTTCCTTCAATTAAAAAAAAACATGACAAGAAAGAAAAGAAACAAACAAAAAGTTATTCTTCATAATTATTGGGGTCTCTGGTTCCATGATGTATGTGAAATATACAGGAAATTTGTAGTGCTATTTTACAGAATGAATAGCCAGCCTAGTCCCTTGTCTTTAAGCTTGAGCAAGGATTACTTCTCCAAGAGGTTAAAGTCTATTAAAATCCTATTCCTTGTAATAATTTATTGGATATGACACAGAACAGGCAACAAAAGCATATGCAGACCAATGGGATTACATCAAACTTAAAAACTTTTGTGTTCCCAAGGACACAATCAACAGAGTGAAAGGGCAACCTACAGAATGGGAGAAAATATTAATATTTTCATGTCATATATCTGATAAGGTGTTAATATCCCGAATATATAAAGAACTTCTACAACTCAACAAAAAAAATCAAATAACCCAATTGAAAAATGGACAAAGGACTTGAAAGACATTTCTACAAAGATGATATACAAATGGCCAACATGCACATGAAAAGATGCTCAACATTACTAATCATCAGAGAAATGCAAATTAAAACCACAATGAGATATTACCTCACACCCATTATGGTGGCCACTCTCAAAACAAAGAAAGTAGGGAGGTAGAAAATAACAAGTGCAGGTGAAGATGTAGAGAAATTGGAACGGTTGTGCACTGCTTATGGGAGTATAAAATGGTACAGCCCTTGGAAAACAGAATTGAGGTTCCTCAAAAGATTAAAAATGGAATTACCATATGACCAACAATCCCATTCCTTGGTATAGATCCAAAAAAATTGAAAACAGGACCTCAAAAAGATAATTGCACATCCACATTCTTTGCAGCATTATTTACAGTAGCCTAGAAATGGAAGCAACCTAAATGTTCAGTGATGGAAAACTAGATAAAGAAAATGTGATATACACATAAAATGGAATATTATTCAGCCTTCAAGAAGAAGGAAATCTTGTCATACACTATCATGTGAATGAACCTGGAGGACATTATGCTAAGTAAAATAATGAGTCATAAAAAGCCAAATACTGTATGATTCCACTTACATGAGGTATCTAAAGTAGTCAGAATCATAGAAACAGAGAGTAGAACAGTAGTTACTGGAGATAAGGGGAGAGGAAAATGAGTTGTTGTTTGATGGGTACAGAGTTTCAGTTTGGCAAGATGAAAAAATTCCGGAAATCTGTGGCATAACAATGTAAATATACCTAACGCTACTGAAGTATACACTTAAAAATGGTTGAGATGGTAAATATTATGCTTTTTAACTACAATTAAATAAATAAAAATTTGAATGTATTGATGTGGAGGGGAAGCATATTTTCTAGCCCACTGCCTTCTTTGGGGCCTGTGCCAGGATCTGTATCATCTGCGGCTCTGTCCCACCTTATCTCCTGACATTATGGCCATGTCCTTGCTCCTGGCCTCTTGCTTCATTTGTTTACCTCTCACTCATAGCCCTTAAACCTGTCTCTTACATTCACTGCTCCTTGGCCCTCCTCACTTCTCCCTTTCTTCCTTGCCCACAGTTCTACAGGATTTTGTCTGCTTCCCAGTGGTCCAGGGAACCCTCTGGAAGCTAGATATGAATAGTCAGTAATTAATTTATGAAATCAGACCCTCAGCAACACTCTATATTTAAGATATTAATGCCAAGCTTAAAAAGATTGATAAAATATTTAATATATCGCTTCTCAGCCTTTGGGCTGAGATCAAGCGTAGACATTGATAAAATGCTTAATGCAAAAATTATCATATTATGAAAACACTGTAAAAATTATTCCAAACATCAAAATAAACCCCATTATATTAACAATCTTGTGATATTATCATGTGCCATTGAATATGTGATAAAACATTCATACACTATCTGGTGGGAATGTAAATTGGCACAAACTTTTAGAAAAACAATTTGGCAATATGTTTCAAAACCATAAAAATGTCTATGCCCTTTAACCTATTAATACCATTCCCAGGAGTTTGCTCTAAGGAAATTATACCATAAAAGAAAAAAAGGGGCTTATATATAGAAGATGTTTATTTCCAAGTTATTTATGCAACTGATACGTTGACACAATCAAAACACTTTTGTTTTTCTCCCATCATCCCTTTAAAATGTATTCAGTTTTTTAGAGGAAGTGCACCAGTAAGAGGAAAGGAACTTGTCCTTGACTCTAGGTGAAAGAAACTGCAGGCCTCTGCCTTCTGTGGTCACTTTCAGATAATGACAGTCTGATGGTCACACCAAGTCACAAACATAGTCTTAACAGAGTAATCCAATGAATGAGCTCATTATATTAATCAACAATTTAGTTTTCTTCCAAAAGATTTCTCCCCTTCTCAGCAAAAGCTGGCAATTCCCAGGGAAGTGAGGGACAGTCAGGGCTTACATGTAGTCAGTCTCTTCTGTCCTCCATCGTTGCCTCATAAGCCTCCTCCACTCACTAGCTGCTATTTTGGATCCCACAGCCAAATAGACAGAAGGCAAAGAGGTAAGTGGTTATGTCTGGAGCTACTTTAATTGGCTTCTGACTGGCACTGTTTTAAGCTGACTTCCTGCTCACTGGGCTTGGCAGCTGTATGAAGCTGTCTCTCACTTGGGGCACTATTCATAGGCTCTTCAGATTTCTATCTCTGGGGGCCTGTCCAGTTTTAATTCTCAGGACAAGGGAGAAGCATTCCATTCTAGCTGCCATTGGCCCCTCAGCCCCTGATTCTCTGGCAATCCTCTCTATTCAGACTACACTGTTTGGCTTCCTCTCATCCTTCCACAAGGTCCTCGTGGGCAAGACTTAAAATGACTCTAGCCCAAAATGTATAAACCAACCATGTGTGGGCATACAATAGACTACTACTCTAAGATATAGGAAAAGAATGAACTGTTGATACATGCAACAACATGGATGGAACACAAAGATGTTACACTGAGTGAATAAAGCCAACCTCAAAAGGTTATATATTGCAGGATCCCATTTATAGAGCACTCTTAAAATGACAAAATTCTAGTGATGGAGAACAGGCCAGTGGTTTTCAGGGCTTAGGGTTGGCAGGAAGGTCTGACTATCAAGCTATAGTATGAAGGAGTTTCTTTGTAGTGATCAAAGCTGGTGATAATGTCCTGGTTGTGGTGGTAATTACACAAATCTCCATATGTGATAAGTTTCATAGTATTATACACACACACACACACACACACACAAGAACATGTTGAAACTCATGAAAATCAAGTAAGGTTTTTATATAGTTCACAGTATTGTACCAATGTCAGTGTCAATTTTCTAGTGTAGAAAATGTACTTTGATTGAATCAGTGATAAAAAAAATCTCCAAACCAAAAAAAAAAAAAAACCCCAGGAACAGACGAATTCACAGCTGAATTCCACCACACATTCAAAGAAAAACTGATACCAATAATGAAACTCTTTCAAAAGATCAAGTAGTGGGGAATCCTCCCTAATTTATTCTACAAAGCCAGTATCACCCTGATATCAAAGCCAGGGCAGGACACAACAAAAAAAGAAAACTACAGACCAATATCTCTGATGAACATAGATGCAAAAATTCTCAACAAAATACTAGCAAACAGAATCCAACAGCACATCAAAAAGATAATTCACCACAATCAAGGAGTTTCATCCCAGAGACACAAGGATGGTTCAACATACGCAATCAGTAAATGTAATTCACCACATGAATACAATTAAAAGCAAAAACCATACAATCATCTTTGATAAAATCCAGTATCCCTTCATGATAAAAAAAAAAACCCTCAAAAAACTCGGCATAGAAGGAACATACCTCAAAGTAATAAAAGCCATATATGACAAACCCACAGCCAACATCTTACTGAATGGGAAGAAATTGAAAGCAGTCCCCCTAAGAACTGAAACAAGACAAGAATGCCCACTTTCACGGCTTTTATTCAATATAGTCCTGGAAGTTCTAGCCAGAACAATCAGACAAACTAAAAAAGGGCATTCAAATTGAAAACAGGAAGTCAAATTATCTCTGTCTGTTAATGGTATAATTTTATACCTAGAAAACCCTAAGGACTCCTCCAAGAGACTCCTGGATTTAATAAATGAGTCTCAAGTTATAAAATCAACACAAAAAAATCAATGGCATTTCTACATACTAATAACAACCAAGCTGAAAGCAAAATCAAGAACTACAACCAACTCATCTTCTACAAAGTATACAAAAACATACACTGGGGAAAGCATACCCTATTCAATAAATTGTGTTGGGAAGATTGGATTGCCATATGCAGAAGAATGAAACTGGATCCCTATCTCTCACCATATACAAAAATTAACTCAAGATGGATTAAAGACTTAAATGTAAGACCTGAAACTATAAAAATCCTAAAAGAAAACCTAGCAAAAACTCTTCTGGACATTGGCCTAGGGAGAACTTATGACTAAGACCCCAAAAGCAAATGAAACAAAACCAAAAGTAGACTAATGGGACTTAGTTATAAACTAAAAAGTTTCTGTGCAGCAAAAGAAATAATCAAAAGAGTAAATAGACAACATACGGAAAGGGAGAAAATATTCACCAACTAAGCATCTGACAAAGACCTAACATCCAGAATCTACAAGAAACTCAAACAACTCAGCAAGAAAAACACAACCCCATTAAGATGTGGGCAAATGACATGAACAGGTATTTTTCAAAAGATATACAAATGGCCAAGAAACATATAAAGAGATGCTTAACATCACTAATTATCAGAGAAATGCAAATTAAAACCACAATGAGACACCATCTTACTCCATCCAATCAGAATGGCCATTATGAAAAAGTCAAAAAACAATACATGTTGGTTTGAATGTTGTGAATATTGAACACTTCTACACTGTTAGTTGGAATGTAAATTAGTACAACCTCTATGGAAATCAGTATGAAGATTTCTCAAAGGCCGGGCGCAGTGGCTCACGCCTGTAATCCTAGCACTCTGGGAGGCCGAGGTGGGCGGATCGTTCTGAGCTCAGGAGTTCGAGACCAGCCTGAGCAAGAGCGAGACCCCATCTCTACCAAAAAATAGAAAGAAATTAA